>JBBPDC010025870.1:0-12559 GCA_037974485.1 Hemigrammopetersius urotaenia | reverse complement strand
GATCTTTAAGTCCATCTCATGAAAAATCGGAGCAGAAACAAAGGTGTTGCGTTTATATTTTTGTTGAGTGTATATTTTTGGGGGAAAAATATGCTGTGTGTGCACAGCACCTGTGACAGTACTAGTTTGAGAGGAACAGCTTTTAACAGTTTTTTTTTAACAGGCTTTCTTTCAATATGGCTACTGAAATAAACAGGACTCAAACGAGAAAATGGTTCACTGTGGCTCACAAAGAAGATATTGTATAATGGGAGCTGTTTACTATACATAAGTATGGTGTACATACAGTGCAACAGATAAAGGTAGGTACCTGTGGGACATCCCTCCGGCAAACTCTTCTAACACACACCAGCAGGTCACTCACATGGAACAGAAGGCAGAATAGTCCATTGGTAATTATCTCATTGGACACACATGCACAGAAGATGAAAGACCTGCTGTCATGTTGCATCTGCCCTCCGCTGCTGGTTCTGTAAAAGCACAGCCCAGGGAAGGCCCACAGCTCTGTCCACCTTCAAAGCACTTCCTCAGGCTGCTGTTAGACTTTGTAATGCTTGCTTTTACACTTACCTGACCCCTACTTTTCAGTTCCTTTTAGAAAGTTGCGGTTAAGCATTTAGGATGCTATTTGAGTAGCATAGATTAACACACGTTACTGTTTGGGTAACATAGCTGTAGATTAGTACATGAAGGTACATGAGTATTCTTATTAGAATAGGAAGTGGATCGTATGAAAATATATGGGTACTAGACAGTACACAAACTGAATACTACAATAATTAAGTTGTAACTTCTTTGACCTGGTTTATGGTATTGTATTAAAAATATGACTATGTGTATAAAATGAAAGCATGTACAGTTTTTATATGCATATGTACAGTCTTGAGCCACCCATCATTTTGCTATATTTTGCTTCCAAAGACCCAGGTTTTCTTGTATTTTCAATGTGGTCTTGAGGAACAGTTCCCCATGCTTCCTGAATGCCTTTTAATGGTTCTAATTTTCAGTTCGGTCCCAGAACCTGATTAGTTTTAGAGGAATGTGTTTAGTTTGTCCAGCTACACAGTGACCTTTATATGAATCACTCAAGTTTAACAAAGCACATCTAACTTGTCATGAATCTTTGAGGAAACAGGAGCAGATGATTACAGATGATCTGGTTGTTGACTAGTATTTTTGTATTTTAAATAGTGATTTTGCACAAATAGGGTGATTCAAAGCTAAATATAAAGAAATGAGGGGTTGTTCAACGCAACACTGTACATTTGTTAATATGCACAGTAGTTTGATATCACAGTAATGAACTGGGTACCAACACAAAACATGATCCATGTCAAATGCCCAGGTTGGTTTTCTAAGTGAAAGAGAGAACACACTTCTGTATACAGTAACTCCTCAGTGTTACAGTCTTGTCCTGGTATTATAGTGTTTTAAACTCCCCCCCTCAATTTACAACAGTTATGTCAGTTTATTCTGTCTAAACATGTGGGTAGGGAGAGTTATTTCAACCTTTCTTTTGTGTATGAGTCTTTGCACACTGCTAATGCTAACCGCTAATGCTAACTTATTTTTAAGCAAAAAAGTTTCTTATTATTTATTTACCTTTGCATTTTCTTTAAGGGTAATGCAATACACTGAGTTTAAAATTAAATCAGAGTGTTCTGGGAGCACATTTGGGGGCATATTTAGGGTTTACACTATAAAAATAGGCATTTTTAGGCATTTCTTTACCAAAAAACAATAACATGGTTTTTCACTATACGTGAGTGCTCTTGGAACATATCCCCTGCAAAAAGCAGTGGATTACTGTATTTTAATGTATAGTAACAATTTAGAAACCAAAATGTTAAACTCAAATCAATGGAAATGCTGTTCTAAGAGCAAAAATACCAAATTCAAGTTTGTGTCTTTTAGAGGAAGTGTTAACTTCATTTTTTAAGAAAACCAACAAAAAGTTGGTTGAGGGAGGCCTTCAAACTTTCACTGTACTGTATATACTGTACATCAAAAATCCTGACTCACAAGCCCCCTTGTAGTGTCACTCCAGTTAACCCCCACTGCAAAAGCAAAGAAACTAAAGGAGATCAGAGTCAAAGCTTAAAAAACAACGTGCATATTCCTGTTCTTAGAATGCTCATTATAACTGGAGGCCAGAAAACCATAAGATATGTGATTTTTCTCAGTAAAACAGAGACGTCTCATTGCAAATTCTGATACTGCACTGTTTATCTATCTGTCTTTAAATGACTATTGTCAATTGTATTGGTCACTATGGTCAAAGCTCTAAAAGAGTGAGAAATGAGGAATCCAACAGGTTAAATGCCTTTCCCCCATTACATGTGTTTTAAGCATTTAGCCTATTAGCTTTTCAACTTCCAGGTCAATGCATGTGTGTGTAAGTTTGTATCCATTTGTGTTTCAGTTCATCAGAGTTGCTTTAAAGTCGGCTCATGAGCTCAGACAGTTGCACAACATAATGCATGAGTGTCAAATAACACAGTACCTAAAACAAACGAGTGGACCAAGAAGTTTATTATAAAGTTTTTAAATGTGTCCGCAATATTCTGCAAAAGAGATGTATGAATTCTATGACTGTGCTCATGAAAGTAAACTAGTGACTGTATTTGTACATGTTTGAAAATGAACACTCCCTGCATAGACTAACACATACTATATTTTGCTGGCAAATGACACTTTTCAGTATGGTATGGTTATGCAATAGGGAGTGGGAAATATGACAATATGTTATCATTATTGTGATATTTTATATTTCAGTGGGCCTTTTTGAGTATACCATGTACATGGTCAGTGGTCAGACCTCACAATGTGAGCCATTTTCTACCAGTGCCAATATCTACATCACATGATCCTGTTGGACATCCCATTCCAAAATCCTGGGTATTAATCTGGATTTAGGGTATTAATCTGGAACCCCCTTGGTGGGTGTAACAGGTTTCACTCTTCAGGGAATATTGGACATGTTGGAGTGTGGGAATTTGGGTCTATTCGGTTACAAGTGCAGTTGTGAGGCACCTGAAGTTGGACATGAAGGTCTGGCTCAGTGTTTGATGCAATTAGCGTTCCAATCCATCCTGGTGGTGCTCGGCTGAGCTGAAAGGATGGTTCTGTGCAAGCCATTGAAGTTCCTCTACAAAAACATGTCGGTGTATTTAATTGACTTTGCTTTAGCAGGTGTTGTGGTTGAAACAAATGAATTCAATTCAATTAAAAGTGGTGTCCACAGTTGTTTTACCACATCGGCAATTCTTACACCCCCCTCCCCACCTCACCCCTCTTGTTCTTGCTGCTGGTGCAGTGTTCAAGGACTCGGAGCTTGGAAACTGGACTGTGCCTTTAAAAAAACAAAAAGCTATTTCACTCTCTTTCTCATTTCCTCAATTTGTCTTTCATTTTTTGACCTTACTTTCACTTCTCTCCCTCTCTTTCTCTTTTTGTCTCTGGGGACTATGGATAAATGGAACTAATGGCTTGATGCAAACCTCCACTTTCACTTCACTGACCTTGTGGCCAAAGAGATATGTGCAAGCACACATACACACTTCATATTCAGCTGTGCAGTTGCTCTGCTGCCTTAATGTGAACCATATAGAAATTAGAAAACATTTTTCATAATGTAGACATAGTATTGTGTGTCAATAAAAATGATGTTCAACTACCAAGAAGAGAACAAAACATCAGAGAGGATTTAACACAAAACAAAATCACAGGTAGGCTGCAAGAAGGGAAAGGTCGGGTTACTAAAATATGCATTACAAACCTAAGGGGCTTTGGATGGATAGGATGAAGTGACAGTATGGGGATAGGGAGAGGAAAATGAACTATTCATGGTTTGAAAATGAAGAGAACCAGGCAAACTAAAGCTAAAATTCAAACAACTTTCTCTAGACACTGGGACTGTATGAAAGACCTGTACTTACATCTCAAGAAACAAATGATCTCTCTGTATTGCCTCCAATTTACTGTAGGCCAAGTTTTCCTCTTGGGCTCTTGGTTCCTCACAAGCACTCATCAAACTGAGTGAAATGGTGTATGGCGCCACTTAGAGGAGTAGATCTGACATAACATGAGGAAGAAAACAGGGAGAATCACTGCTTCACATTGTAAATCATTGGCTCCAAAATACATACATGTGATCTTCAAATTTAGTGATGATTCACCCAATCTAACCCAGCTAATTCAACTCGACTATCAATTATCAATCGCTTTGTGAGCTGGCATGAACAGGAAAGGAGCAAAATTGTGGAGAACACAGAGTCACTATGACTGGACATCGGCAGACAGTTCCCTCCTGCCTGGCCTTTTGTCATAAGCCACTTCTGCTTTACAAAGGATTCAGAATGATGCAGCTCATCTAAATCAACCCCTCCCCCCACACCCTGCTGAGATTACTCCCACTGATTTAATGTGGAAGTAAGAATCTGATGTAAAGATGTGATGCCAGCTTACATCTTCAACACCTGGTATCTTGACATGTCTTTGCTAAAAGTCTAAATATGCCAGTAAGGCTGTTTCAGCTGCCTCGTCCCTAAGTGGTGGAATAAGCCTCCCTCTAAAAAATATACTGTCACTCTCACAGTACATATAGCCACTTAACTGCATGGCACTCATTCACACTCTCATTGTGTCATTTTGTTTTAATCCTCTGCATGTTACATCTAGTTATAGCCCTTTTTACTGTATTTTTCCTCAAGTTCTACATTTGAATCCATTCATTTAATTACACTTATCACTATTTTGTGCAAGAACAAATCCTAACCACTGTGTGTTAACTCATTTCTCAGCAGTATGTTATCTACAGTCTTTATATCAACTTATTTTACTGTTCACAGCATTGTGTGTAACATAATGTATTTTGAACAGAATTTTGATTTGGCCTTTATTTTAGACCTTGTTTTTATATTGTCCTTGTCTTTGTATCTTTGTGTGATCAGATATTTTGATCTCTGAGTACTCTACATTACAAATTGGCTTCTACAATTTGAACGTTTTGTCACTCTGGTTAAGAACATGTCTCATGAGATGAACCCCACAACTGTGGTACCATCAACAAACCTGAAGACATGGTGGCCGAGGGCACCTTGTTTAAAGTGATGCAGTGGAACGACCTGTTCTGGTATTAAGTCCAGCATCGTCCCTAGATGGATTGTGTAGTGAAAGTCATCGACACACCTCTTCATGTAGCCAATGAGAAATCTTAATGTTCTCCACGTGCGAAAATGTTCCAATCAGCTCAATGTGAGGAGTCCTGCAGAGTCCCAGCAGCTGTGTGTCGAATGTGCTTCTGTTGGAATGACCTGCAAAATAAATGTTTATAGAACGTATAAACGAATATAGTTTTTATAATAGTATGCGTACAGATTTATGTGTAGGAACGTTTCAATTCATTTCGAAATAAACATAGCAAAAATCCGTGCGCCGCCCGGGAATCGAACCCGGGTCGCAAGAATGGGAATCTTGCATGATACCACTACACCAGCGGCGCTGTACTTAACACTCCACTATGTCGGGATTTGAAGGAGTATTTTCTACAATTACGTTTTATTTCTGTAAGTATAAGATGGATTACTTGCCTATGGTGTCACCAACCATGATAAATTCTAGCCTATCGTTATTTTAACCGTTAAGCAGATATACTATATGGTAAAAAAAAAAAAAAAAAGGGACATAACCCTTAATCAAAACTGTGCACTTACAATACAATGTCATTCCGCATACTCTCGTGGTCAGTAAGTTTAATCCTTTGTTGGACTCACACTGTTTTATGATTGACAACACTGATATCAAAAAGCATATGTATTTGAATGCAACGTCATTAAAGTCCCTGCTGATGTGATGGCCAGGCGTCCCAACACTTTTGTTCATACGGTGTGTAGGTGTTTTGGGGGCTAAATTGAATGCTTTCAACGCCTTCCTTGAGGCAATGATAAGTACAGCGGTGGGACAAAAACGTGGGGTGCTGTATTCTACATTTCAGCCACGCACCTCACGTGTGAAGTGTTTAAAAATAATTTTTGGGGTATTTAGAGGACACAGGCAGCCTGCCGCGCAGATGACCGCAGGTAACCCCGCTGACGTCACGCCAGCATCCAACACGCGCCACCCTTGCAGAGCCAATAAGCTTGCAGAGAAACGGCCACCGTCTTGACAACGCTTTCCGGGCTACATAGCAAGACAGAACGAAACAGCTCGATCCAGAGAGAAAACAGCGTTATATTATCATAAACCCCAGATTTTATGATGCTGTTGTGTCTTACATTCGTGGTCTTCCAAAACAGACCTTCGTATTAGGCTGTATTAGCTGCCCCTACCCCCCTTTGAAAAGACAGCAAGGATAATCTGAAAGAAGGTGAGAGCTCATTGTCTTTTGCAGATGTGTTAGGGATTCATGGTGGCGTGGAGATTTTAATAGGGGGTTTATCTATCGATCTGACTAATCTATCTATCTAGCCACTCACAGCTTATCTGCAGAGGTCATAACATGTTTGTGATTACATAAATAAAGGTCTCTCCGCTGCAGGAATTTGTGGTATGGGTTCTCTTTCTCACACACAGCTGTTGGCTGCTCAGCCAGATAGCCAGATCATCCCACAGCATTCCAGATCTCTGTTAGGACTAAATTGACTGGTTGTTGACCTCTTGATCAGATGGTCAGCTTAAATGGTCAGCTATACTGGTTTGGCTGTTTTACACATTGTCAACACGCTTTAACCTCACGTGGTCTAAAGATAATCACCACTTTTAAGATATAAACTTGCCGTGTTTGTTTGATTTGCCTGTGACAGGTTCTGTTTACATGCATTATTTATATTGGCTAAATTGGCTGGTGTGATATGTTGTCACTTTGAGCAGAGGGTCACCTTTTGAGTTCCTTATGTTTAATAGGTTTTACTGGTTTGCCTGCTTCACACATTAATCTCAGTACACTTTAACCACACTAGATCTGAGGTTGAACATAATTTTTAAGATACAGCATTGCTCATTTTTGTTTGATTTGCCTGTGACAGGATCTGTTTACATGCATAGCATACAGAATGCACCCCAATCGATGGGATAGCATGCAGTTTTACACGCTACATTCTTGAAAAAACAAAAAAAAACAAAAAGAAGAATTATATAACAGCTAGTCTCTCGTCATTATATTATTATAAAGAACCTACCACTGAGGCTGTGATTAATTATTAATCGTTAATATGGCACAAATTGATAAAAAACGGTGGTAGCTAGCTAGCATCGTTGTAATCCAGCACTAGCTGCTAGCTAGCTGTTTAGCTACCCTGACTGTCAGTATGACTTGCTTGGACAGCTCAATACATGTTATATATTCTGCTATAAAAGCTAAATGTTATTTTAAATACTAAATATGTTACATTTTAAAGAACTAGTTCAATTTATGTGTCCAAGAATGTTGACTGACCTGAGCTGGTTTTGTCATTGGTTAGCAACACAAGGGCAAGTATTTTCATCTGTTCTCCAACTTAAAAGATAAATATATATATTTGTAGTTTTTCTGTATTTGACTCTTGTTTCTGGTGATCTATTCTTGTCCTTTTACCAGCACTAAAGGGTGCTGAAATTAGGTTTTTCATGCAGCAGTACTTAAGCAATGTCTCACATTACATACTACCCCACTAAAAATTATGAAAAAAAAACATAGTATGCCGTCTATATTTATGAATGCACTATGAGTCTATGAATGCACTTCATTCAGGAATGTAGTAGTGGTGGGAAGCACCACCATTTCATTACTTCATCAGTAATTATAGGACATGCTATTAAGGTTCTGTGACAGAGACCATTTCTGTACTGCACAATGTTTTCTCTGTTCCAGCACACCTGAAGAGCTCATCATTTATTCATGATCACCCATAGCTGTGCATTGCGTCATCACTCCAAATGGGCACCTTGCTATGTTTGTATCTTCTTAAATGTACCATGACTTGGAAAACAGTGCTGACCTTCAGCAGGACTGTAGCCAGGATTGCTCTGTAGGAATCTGCCTGTGGTTCTTGGAACACTATATGGACAAAAGTATTGGGATGCCTGACCATAACAGCAACAGGGACCTTATGGAAATTCAAATGCATAGACTTTAATATGGAGTTGTTCCCCTTCCTTGTAGCTAGTGGTGCAACGGATCAGAGGACTCTTGGTTCGGATCGGATCACGGTTTTAAGTCACGGATCGGATACATTTTCGGATCAGCGAAAAAAGACAAGACAAATGTACTCTCCATTTAAGTATTTTTTTGGCCATTAAAAAACATTCAACTCAAGACTCATTCCACGCAATTATATTAAAACAAATTAAGGTGCAATATAGGGTATGATCATTATTTCCTTTAATGTGGACACAATCAAAAACAACTTAAAATGCAATTTAAGGTATCCTTGCTTTTTTACGTTGAACATGGAGAGTGTCCACATCATCAAAAAAGAAGAAAGAAAGCAAAGCAGACCTGAGCTTATAACTTCATTTTTTTTTCAAAAAGATGAGGATGTCTACATTTTTCTGGGGAGAGTGTAGACCTCTTTGCAGTGACTATGTCCCCTGCTGTTGAGAACACCCTCTCGCTTGGCACTGAAGTGCCAGGCACAGCAAGATAGCGTCTTGCCATTATGGCAAGGTTAGGGTACATTCATTGCTTTTCCACCACATCAGTGGATCACCATCGACTGGAATGCCACTTGCTGCCTCAATAGGATGCCACCTCCTCTTTGATGGGGTCAGCACAAGCCTTGCTGCTCATGTCCTTCTGTGCAAAGGTCTCGCCAAAAAGCTCCGCCATTGTCGACTTTTTTTGAGGGGGAGATGTGTCTTCTCCTGTTGGTGCTGCATCTTGACTCTGCAGGGAAAATCAACAATTATTTTTTAAAAATATTTCATAGACATTCAAATGTGGCAATAACTTTAAACAAAAATTGTCATTAAAATAAAAATATATAAGATGCCTGGGACAGTTCAGCCATAACCCCTTGTTTTGCACAACGGAATATGGCCTCATTTCTGCAGCTATAAACACCCCAATAGCTTTTGTAATAGCTTTAGCCCGGCTGGATTGGGCAGCAAAGGGCTGCTTAAATGCCGCAGATATCAGCGGTTGTTGCACAGTCTTCGTCTTAGCTCCTGTCACACCAGGATGATGTTGTTTCAAATGAGCGACCATGCCGAACGTGCTGCCCAACGTGCTGCCAGTCTCATATGGCTTCCTTGTGCCACACTGTCGACAAACTGTTGTGGTTTTATCCACCACCCTTTTCCCATCGCTATATTTAATGGGGAAGCCAAAATGCTCCCACACATGAGATTTAAGTGATGCTGGAGATTTCTCGAGCTCCTCTGCTCCTCCACTTGGATCGCTACCGATGGCCATGACTATTGCTTGACAGTCTGACTACGCACTGTACAGTGGAACTTGTTGTTTCAAATCTTCAGATCACGTGCGTGATCCGAACCGTGGAGAGGGATCGGTTCGGATCACGGATCAGCAGTGATCCGTTGCATCACTACTTGTAGCTATAACAGCTTCCACTTTTCGTGGAAGACTTTCCACAAGATTCTGGGGTGTTTCTTTGGGAACTTGTGCCCATTCATTCTGTAGAGTATTTATGAGGTCAGGCACTGATGTTGGATGAGAAGACCTGGCTTGTGATCCCCATGTGAGATGATCCCAAAGGTGTTGGTTGCGGTTGAGGTCCGTGTGAGCCAGTCATATTCTTCCAGACTGAACTTATCCAACCATGTCTTTTATGGAACTTGCTTTTTGCACTAGAGCACAGTCATGCTGGAATAGAAAAGGACCTTAATGCTGAAGCAGTAAGATTGCCCTTCACCCAAAACCTGGAAAATAGGTGTGTCCCGATACTTTTGTGTAGTCTAGCTTTCAGCATCAACAGACTGTGATGTGGATTTAGTGACTAATTGGTAACGTTTGTGAGCTGAAAGCTGAAAGCGTATTCATGACGGCAAGGTGTATCCAGAGCACATTTTTGAGGGGGCACTGCTCACTCCACCCATAGTCTTTACCGGCGTCATTCAAAGAGGAAGTACCTGTTTTTCATGCCTGATCACATGCAGGGTTGGATCTTGGGAAACAATCACTCCTTAATTCCTTTTGCAGCAGAACTGAAACTGTTTCAGCCAATAAAATGCTGGTCTTGCTAATTCCGGTTTCACAAAACATTAAAAAAAATCCAGCAAAGGCAACAGACTTCCAGCCTTGTATGCTTGGGCCGTTAAAGAGTAAATTCACCAGAAACCTTCAGAACGTTTTTTTTTTCTTCAGTATACATGTCACAAGATGTAAGAGTAAACCCGTATTTGTACTGTACAGTGTACACTGAACTTCTGTCTCGCAGAGCTATAATGTAAAATACCGATATTACCCCTATATAGACTGTACTGTAATTCATGCACACACGTTTTCTTTGTTCTATGCTGTCATACAGAGCATTTTAGTGCCTCCAATAAATATTGCATCTCATGTCTCCAATAACCGTTGAACATGGTTGAATTATAAAAATATATTAATTTAAAATCTTAAATAAATGTAAACATAATTTAAATTATAGAATTATAAATAAATCAAATAAATTAAAAAAAAGGAACAATCTATAACAATCTAGTTTAACTCAACTACACACATTGGGGAACAGTCACTGTAGGACACTATGCAATGTAATGTACGTCTGTTTGTGTAGTCATGTAAGTGTATGTGTGTCTCTGTGTGTGCACACTTGTTTAAGTATGTTTTAAGTTCTTTGCTAGGAAAACCAGCATGTTTACTTTGCTAGGCTTTAAACATGTGCGTTGGCATGTTACAATATTTCCTGATGTGCTAACAATTCTATCTGAAGGTGAACTAGTTGCAGGTATGCTGAGATACTTCCTGGCTGGTTTACTCAGCTGTGGGTAACTGTCCTGGTGGAGTTTTCACCAAGCCAGAGGGTCTGCTTCACTGTCTATGGTGGGGGACAGCAGGTAGCTGTTGAGTTCAGCTTCCACAGCTTGTGCCAGTTGCACAGAAGATGAAGAAACTGCCCAGTGATTTTTTTGCCCTCTTCTCTGTGGCACTGGGTGAAGAATTTTGGGAAAAACACCATTATTGCAGTTCAGTCAGTCTTTCGCGATATGTATATTGCGCATGCTCATATCGTGATGACGATACATTTGCGATATATTGTGCAGTCCTTAGTAATACATACATTTAATTAACAACAGTGAAAGTAAAGGCTTTAAAGAAGAACAAAACGAAAAACACAAGAACAGTCGAGACGCGCCATTGGGGAAATTCTGGACTGGAGCTGCGAGGGATACATCAAAGGGCAGCAGCCAATCAGCAGCAAGAATAAATAAATAACATTCTTGGGTTGGCTGCTTTCAAACCACCTTCTGAGTGCAGCGGTATTTCACAATCCCAAGACGAACTTTCTTTGTGTGCTCTGGACAGTATCAAAAATGTAGTTTTTTTTGTATTTGGAAGTATAGCTGAATTTACATTAATATTTGTTACAACATTAGTAAATTATATTTAGTTAAAGAATTTAGCGTTCAAATGCATAAAAAAAATATATTACCACGCCCCCTCGTCCTTGTGCTGGTTGTTTATGTTAGCAAATACGAGGGGGCGTGGCGGACGAAAAAAAAGCCAAAAAAAAAAACCAATTGCTGAGTTATCTACAGTTTCTGCATTTGTGCAGAGGTTCTCGGAACAAAATCAGCGAGAGACTGAAACTTCGACTGCTGGACCGCGTAGGGCAAATGGTGGAGTGACCCCTGCAATCAAAGAGTCGTGGGTTTAAATCCCAATACTGACAGTGGCACCACTGTGGTACCCTTTACCAAGGTACCGTCTGCACTTTATACTGACGTCTGCAGAAGATCCTACTACACCTGCAACATTTTGATTCAGCATTTCAGTAAATCCAATCACAAATGGTTTGTTATGCTTTCTTTGTATGCAGCTCAGTGTTCTTTAAATTCTGATGAGACCCAGAAAAGCCTGTTATCACATTAATGCTAAATATCATCATATTGATCTGCTCCACTTAACAAGAATATTTATAGGTGTGCTTATTAATGCGCATTGTCACTATAAATCTAAACCAGTGAAATCAATTATAGCTCTTCTGTCAGCAGTGCACCTTGTAACAAGGAGCTTTCGAAACAAAAGGCTTTTAAGGTGCAAGATATTAAAACTTGCCATGACGCTCCACTCAACTGCCTGTGGTTTACCACTAGTCCGCCTGTTTAAATGATTGCCGCCTGATTGAGCCAAAGATGAGGACCTTTATTGACTGAGAGATTTCTTCCGAGGTTGAGAACATATTGCACATCCGTTATAATGAGGGCAGTTTTGTAATAGCTTTCATAACAGTAATGAGTCCAGTCTCTCTCTCACTTGCCTTTTCTATTCCTCGCGCTCTCCTTCTCTCTCTCTTTCTCACTCTCACTCTCTCTCGCTATCTCCCTCCCTCTCTCTCTCTCTCTCTCTCTCTCTCTCTCTCTCTCTCTCTCTCTCTCTCTCTCTCTCTCTCTCTCT
>JBBPDC010025849.1:0-12561 GCA_037974485.1 Hemigrammopetersius urotaenia | reverse complement strand
TTGGTGAAAAGTTTTCAGCCCTCTATACACGCTAATTCCTTCCTACAGCCCTGGGGGCTAAGCCCCCCTTGTCTTTCTGTCCTAGTGACGCCCCTGTATAGGAGTCAGCTAAAAGTCTGGCGGCAGCGTTTTGGATGGTCTGAAGTTCGAAATTTACGTATACAAGTATAGTGACAGTTACAGAAAACAATGTGTGGTGAGATGAAAGCAGGAATAAGCATTTCCATCTCAGTCTTAGTAACAACAGACCTTTACTTAGCTAAGATTTAAGACCAAGTGACCTCACATTAACATTCAAACTCAAGGACTGATCAAAAACAACACATTAATTACAGAGAAACTAGTGTGATGAAAGCTAACAGCTAACGGCTAACAGTCGTGTACAGCTGAGGAGAAGCTCAGTTTTCGGAGAAGTTCGCTTTAAGTTCAAAGCCAATTATTAATCTCTGCTAGACAGTCAACAAAGATCGCAAACACTCTGAGGTTCTGACCACACGTATGCCTGGTCTGTATTCTGTATTGTGCTTAGTGCTCTGTTCTGTAAAAGCCTGCGAGACTGTTTCAAGTGGTTTGTAGCTGAAGAATATCACAAGACGGACAAAACAGGACAATAAACCCATAGATCTCAGAACAGAAAACACAACAGAATCAGTTGTTTCTGTATTACTTTTGTTTATATGTTTTGGTCAAACGTTAAGTATGTCAGTGTGCATGCAAAACTAACTAGAACTAAAACACACCAATAAGCCATAGCGTTAAAACCACTAACACTGTGTAGGTCCTGATCTGTCGAGTCATGGCTCCACAAGAGATCTGAAGCTGTCCTGTAGTATCTAGCCCAGAGCCGTCAGGAGCATATCCTGCAAGGTGGGGCATGCATGGATCTGACTAGCGTCTCCAGGGCATCCCACAGTTGCACAATCAGACTCAATCAGTGTTCTGGGGAATTTGGAGGCTGGTGGAAAGGGATCAGCATGGGCAATCCGACCAGTCTGCAGCTATACAGCCCCAAAAAAGCTTAGTCAGTAAGAACGTGTTCAGCAATGTGTGCTATAATAGCTCTTCCAGGACCAGACAAGCGAGTCTTTGACGCATTTCCAAGAGACTTGGGCACCCGTTGTTAGGGCTGGGCATTTCAGGCAAAAATATTACTGGATATTTGCGGTTAAGCATTTGATCATTCTTTGAGGACCACACACACTCAGGATAGATTAAGCAGCTGTTAATATTATTGATTTTATTGATAACGGGGGGGCATGCCGGGTAGTCATGGTTCACAGTGCCACTGCAGATGTTCTCCACAGCGACCAACTTCAGCGAACAAACATCTGCTCCCAGCTGAACGCTTGCCATCTCAAATGCAGCACCAAATTTCAAGCGGAAACTACCTTTAGTGTAATTTGCAACAGTGAAATGCCAACTGCGGGAAAAAAAAGCACTCACCCTTGGTATATATTCCTGATTGCACAAACCTCTTTTTCTCCTCTATTTTTGACAGATGAGGCCACGGCAAGTGGGGTAGAGTTATTTTTGTTTTGAGTTTGAACACTTGGCTTTGCTGCAAAAGCTCTTTCTGTTGGCAGGTACTAATTACTACATAACAGGAAGACCCTACAAGACCTGACCTTTTGGAAACTGGGTGAAGAAATCACATTCTTACCCACATCAAAAGTCTGAGATACTTGACCATTTGTTCTGCTTCCAGTACATCAACAATAACTGACCGCTGCTGTCTAATATTTCTTTACATACGAATACTGAAGTGAATTTCAGCCTAGCACTACAGCAAAAAAAATGCCAACCGTGTGCACATTTTAAAACTGAAGATTTAAAGAATGTGCAAATTGCATTTTGCTTATAGTACAACCTGATATAAAAATGTGCTCCAGGCTTACAAGTTTAAAAAATGAAGAGTTGACTTTTAATCAACAATTGGACATTTAGACAGGGATCTATATAAAACACAACCTGTAACCCAAGCCAAAGGATTACCTTATTCTCCTCCAGAAACTTAAGTTTGACAGAGACGTCATTTCGCATCTTTTCATATTTCTCCCGATGGATCTGGAACTGCATCTGAGACTGTTCTATCTTGGGCAGTGTGGTGGCATCCCGTGGGCCCAGGTTCAGCTCCTCTAGATCTGTACGATAGGCATCATATTCGACCCTACAGAGAAGAGTTTGTAAGAATGACTGTAATTTCCTTTATAGGCTTCTGAAGTCCAGTGTGGTTTTGCACAAAGACAGGTTTATAATTAGATTAAATTTAAGTACTGTAGACAGACAGAAACTAACTATGAAGCAAACCATGATTATTTTGATGTAACAAACCAACATTTCAAAAAAATTCCCAGAAAGCTTTCACAGAAAAGTCGTACCTGGCTGCCTCATACTGTTTGATGTTAATCATGGTGTCCTCTATGGTTTTGTCCACCAGAGTGTTCACACTGGCGATGAAGAACTGGATGGCGCCTAAAAGGGTCTCCCCATTTTTGGACAGGAGTTTCTGGGTCTCAGCATTGTAGCCAAACTCCTCCTAATAAATAAAAAACACAAATCAGAGCAGTCACTAGTCATGTCTCAATCATTTCTTAACTGGTCAATTGAACATATTTCCGTTGGGTCAACTCTGTATCTGTACTAACGGATGGAACAATCCAGCACCTGTTGGAACGAAGACGGCCACAAAATTTCCACCGAAACACAAATTCTTGGGAAAGCCTTCCAAGAAGAGTGGAAGCTCTTATAGATACAAAGAGGGACAGACTCCATATTAAAGTCTATATATTTGAATGCAGTGCAATTAAAGTCCCTGTTGGTGTAATGTCCAGGTGCCCCAATACCGTTTGCCCATATTATGTGCATATCTTTTTTGTTTCCTCTAAAATGATTCAAATCTAAGGCCATTCATCAATATTATCAGGAATCTGAATTTCTAGCATCAGTGAAAAAAATGCCAGATCAGGATTAGTTTACAGTTTGATCTTTACAGATCCAACACAAAAGATGCCCTTCAACAGAGCAAATTGTTTTTCCACTGTAAACCAATCATAAGGTGTTCAATATTTGATCCTGTTCTGGACACATCAATAATGCAGAACCTCTAAACCATGCATGAATAAAAAGGTGATTGGAAAAACGGTTGCCTCCTGGATCAACAATGAAAATGATAAGAGAATGTTCTGTTGTCCTCTTCATTGTCAAACATGAACATGAAATGTCTGGTTGTACATTATTATGATAAAAATAATCTACAACAATTTATATTCGTTTCCCATTTGTGAGTTTAGAGACTCACTGAAAACTTGAAAGGGAGAACAATGAACCATCTCTAATATCCTCTGGTATGTGGGAAGGCAAAAAATTATTCATCTCTTTGTCACAACAGAAGTATGCATGAATATAAAAAATAGGTCTCTGTACACAGACAGTGAAAAACAAACCATCCTCTTATTTACAGGTTTCTTCTAAACTCTGTAAATCGCAAAGGTTCTGAGAGGACACAAAATGGAAGAAATTTGCAGTAAACAATACTTACTATCTTGTTTATGCCTAGATAGTCATGCAAAACCTGAAGTACTGTCAGAAGTCCTGAGGCACCTCTAATTTCTTTATATTTTGCTTTGAATCACTTTGTTATCATTGGCATAGTGAGTTGATTAAATGAAAGACATAGAAATAACATTTTATTACAGACTATAAAGCGCCTAAAGATATAAAATACCTAGATAAAGGTGTTCTATCCACTCAGCAATTAAAAACCACCAGTATACTGATCATTGCCTGATCATCCGGCATCTTCTGCACCAGTTTCTTCAGTTAGATGCGTTTTCTTATGCTTGAATGATTCATACGTAGGTCATTGTGTGACTTAAACAAAAAACATTCCTCCGGTTCAGAGACTGGACTGAAAATGAGAATAAAAACTCTGAAAGTGATTCAGGACACAAGAAATTCTGGCCCTTTGAAAGCAAAATATGAAGAAATAAAAGTGGCAGGCACGCAATATAGAGAAAACAGGCGTCGGTTCAAATGCATGCTGAGAGTAGACTTTTTTTTTTTAACATTAACTTATTTTGCCCTACAACCAATATTTTAACCATGCAACCACACTTCCCATTGTCTCATGGAAGTGCACTCTAGTTAGTCTTAATCACCAAGTAACAATCATGATTTATACTGCAGAAGTTATATAGTGAAGATGGTTAGGCACTGAAGAGAGCAGATGCGCATTTGGACCCTCAGGGTTTAAAGAGCTTAACACTATTTTTCTTTGACATCAGACTCACATGAAGCTCAGGTGATTTGAGGCTGAGGTCTGCAAAGGCGTCGCCCAGCTGCCGCTGCGTCTGCATCATCTGTGCCAGCTGATTGGCCAACGTCTGTGCCAGTTTGACCACATGCTCATACTTGCGCTTGTTGTCACGGAGGACATCAATCTGGGCCTCCAGCTCCAGGTCTACAGTACGTGAGCCACGGCCCAGCTTCTCCGAAAGGATCTGCTTAGTGCACTGTAGTGTAGAAACGTAGTACAGCAAAATTAATCCAAAGTCTGTTGTTCAAACACTCGTTTTTCAGAAAAATCTGAAAATAACTGAACATGTAATATATATAATTTTTCCAATATTTAATACAGTCCACCCATCACCTTTGTATCTATGGATATTTTCTGTTTTCTTTTAAACACCCCAACATTCAGCCCTAGACAGGGCAAAGCGCAAAAAAAAAGTGCTGTTTATCAAATGGAGGATCAGGTTTGACAGAACACATGTTAGGGGTCCCATTTTCTCTCTTGATTAGTTATAATCACTTTTGAACTCCAAATTTAGTTCTTCCACTCATTACATCTTGACTTTCGTCTTCTTTATCCAAGACGATCAATCTAATCTCTTCAGAAATCCCTCCTTAACCTTTTTAGATTAACAAGAGAAAAAAAACATAAAAGGTAGCTGAGGTGTGTGTGTAGCTGCTTCTGTGAATGTTAGCTTCATTTTAAAGAGGAATAATGTCAGAACTCTGCGAGCAGCTGTTGTTGGGTAGACACAGCTGATATTGAGTTTAGAGAAGAACATAAGAGTTAAAGTGGAAACGGTGGACAAATTTAGTACTGAAGCATCGACTTGTTGATCGCTTGTGTAATTTTCATGTTTCTAGACATACGAACAAATAATTTTTTATATGCCAAAAGATATTTCTAATAAAACACATTAAATTATATATAATGAAATTAATAAAATAATATGTCTGCATTTCAGAACATCCACCAATGCCAGGAAGGCAGAATATCTCCCCGACAATGGACTTGTGAATTTTGGGGAAGAAAAAGTAAAATGAAAAAGCAGTGAACTCTGGCAAAAACAGTAAAACAGGTTTTGTGTCTTTCACCTCTAGCCTTTCTCTTGTTCATCATTCTGAAACTAATTTATTTTGCCCACAGATCTAGAGTACATCAGATAACATCAGAAAAATTCGCTCTATAAAAACAAGATTACAGGGAAAGAGGGTAACAGATATACAAGTACAGGGAAACACATGACAGTGTGGAAATCAATGGTATGACACAGACATAGAAAAGAATTCACTGAAATAGTTATTTAAGACAAAATCCCTTCTGCAGTTTACAAAATCATTAAAATTTAATTCCTATACCTCTCCAATCCACTACCCAAAAACACTGCATTTGTTTAAGCTTAGCATGGTAACAGCTATGGCACTTCTTACGTACTTTGTAAGTGTTGATGCTCCACTTTCTGACTAGCTCCAGTTTCTCCATGGCAGGGCTCTTCATGTCATCGGCCAGGACCACCGACATGCTCGTCTGCTCCCTTGTACTCTCTGCTCAAAATAGGTCATTTTGAGGTGAAATAAAAAAAAAAAAAAAACAACAGCTACACTTCTTCCACCAACATTTAAAATCAGACACTTGAGATTCTATGCAATTTTACATGGAAAAAAAGTTATTATACAGTCCCCGTTATTTTTATTTTTAAAAATATCATCCTAACAGTAGGAAGACTATGTTCTTAAAAACTAATGACCATAAAATGCAGCTGAATATTTCAAATATTCTGAAAAAACAAAAACATTGAAGAAATTTGAGCTAACTACAATTTTATTATTTACATTAAACAACAATATAATGTCAACATTCCACAACCCACACCCCTTACCAGAAAGGGGTTAGCGAAGCAATGGAAAATCATTTAGACATGTAATGCCCCAGCATGTTCCTGGGAATCTAGCACCCTAACCTAACATACCTGGCGTATCTGGATGGCTCTGAAGGCCTTGGTTAACTCGACTGAATGTTGCACAAATATGCAGGGTGGCAGATCTCCAAAGTGCAGGCCTGGGCACACCCTTGATTTAGTCAATCTAGGTAAGATTTTCCATAACAACCCACACTTTGATCTGCTATACCTGGAAAGAACTCTACCCTGCACTATTCAGCTCTATTGGCTTTCTAAATGAAAAAAAGGTCTACAGACCTCTCAAGCAAAAATAAGTCAACTAAATTGATTGTAGATGATAATGCTGTACAGTCGACCCGCGAAATTTACAGGGTTTATGTTCCAAGAGCACCCGTGAATTATGATAAATCGCAAATTTGTGATGTGGTTAAAAAAAAAAGAAGAAAAAAACAAAAATCTTTGAATGCCTATTTGTATAGTGTACACCCTAAATATGCCCCCAAATATGTTCCCAAAACACATTCAATACATTCTAAACTCAGCTGAATACATTATCCATAAAAAAAATGTAAAGGCAAACTGGAGACGCTCCACGCCAGACTGTTCTGATGCGGGAATGCTAGACTGCTTCTGCAAGACATGCGTCACAGGACAGCAGCCAATCAGCAGCAAGCAGAAATGAATAACGCTCTTGGATTGGCTACTTTCAAACCTCCCGCCTCCGAGTACAGGGTTTTTTCACCATCCCAAGACGCACATTCTCTCGACAGTACTTAAGAATTTATACTGTCATATTTTATACGAAAATTCGAATTTACTTTAATATTTATGTTAAAAAAATTAGCAGATAAGATTTGTCTTGATTATTTTGCACTAAAATGCAGTTTCTGCAAAAAATTATTAGTTTGGTTCTAAGAAAATAATCAACAAACATCAGAGGCCGTGAACTCTGAACTGCGACTTTATGGGGTTCGACTGTAGCATAAGCACCATGTGCCACAACAGAATCAGTCCGTTACGAGCTAATACAGACCTACAGCATCTACAAACTGCTACAGAGCAAAGCATTCTGATACATATGAGCATTTTCGTCCAATGAAGGAAGACAGTGTACCTGCAAAAGGCAAGATTAGTTCTGAGAACAGCGAGAGGGACTTAAAGTTTAAAGCAACAGTGCTTCAGAAATCCAAGAGAGAGAGATGCACTGGCGGCCAACCAAAACAGTACTCATGCTGTCCTGTGAAGCAAAAGCAAGGTAATGTGAAATGCTGATGATCACATTTCTTAGATCAGCTGCAGGAAACGAGTTAGGCATTTTAAGAGAAGGGACGCATGCTGCCCTGAAGGTGAGAGCAGCTAGGAGCTGAGGAAGGAAAGAGAAGACACCAAAAAGAGATTGGCCCTTGAGTCCAAGGCATGAAACTGAAATCCATCTGATCTGAGTTGTAAATAGCGGGAGCACCATAAAGCAATGAAGCCTCAAATCAGTAGCGCAATGTAACATCTGTGAAAACCAATGAATCCACCAAGAATGGCTCACAAGGGTCACAATCAGTTGAACACCACTGAAAAGATACTGAGAGTGTTCTGATTCCTGAACCATTCTGAAAATATTCTATTGTTTTTGCCACATGTTGGTCAACTTCAACGCAAAGTTATAGGTGAAAGTCCATCCATTAAATCTAGTTTATACGATTACATATTAAAAAGTATTAAAAGGGCTAAATTATGACTGCAATGGAAATGCCAATAAAAAGTACCGTTTCATAGCTTAACACTTTACTAAACATTACATGAACAAGTTTTTTTTAATCATCATCTACAGAAGCCGTTGTTTCCTACTATTTTCCCCCAAAATGTCTGATAACTAGCTGCTAGGGGTGTAACAAAACAGTCAATTCACAATTCGGGTCGACAGATGATTTAGAGCTTATGGTTCAATATAAAATTAACTGTGGTCCCTTATAGTCACCCATGATCACACCACAGGACACAGTGTGAACAATGTGAAATTCTTTCTCTGCTTTTAACCCATTCATCGAGTGAAGCAGTGGGGTGCCACCAACTGGGGGCCCCCAGGCGGCAGTGTGTGGGGATGGTACCTCAGTGGTACCACTAGCAGTCCTGGGTTTTGAACTCATAACCTGACCAAAAGGGACAGCTCCCTAACCACAAGGCCACCAGCTGCCCAATATGTTCAGGAAAGGAAGAATAAAAACAATTTAGAATGAAATATGACTAAGGAATAATTATGACTGTATTCAATTGTGGCTGAAAATGCTAATAAAGCTAGAGCTGAAAGGGAAGGTAGGATCATGTATTAAATGAACTTGTTGAACTGGGTTGTTTAGCACTGTTTGAAAACTATAAACATCACATAAATTTGATTATTAATAGGATTCTTATTTTCCATGATGTTCACAATGCATATCATCAAATTTATTGCTACTGCGATATAACGACATTTCTATGCATTGTTACACCCCTACTGGCTATGTTACCCTTTAAAGCAACTAAACTCCTACCTGAACACCTGTGCAATCGCCACAGAGCTGTACCACAGAAGGTACCTGAATTTGTCATTCCTATATTTTATTAATTTTACTTCTTCACTCTTGAAAAATGTGTTGATATATTTAGTGCAAAATAGTAATCGGTTCCAGTAGAATCCAACAACTAACCTTCTACGCCTTAAATAATTGATGGATGGTACCCAAGCGTAAAACCTCAGATCAGTGGCGTTGTGTAGAACCTACACAATATACACTATATGGACAAAAGTACTGGGACACACCAACTTCACAAGGTTTGAGCAAGGCCCCTTACTTCCAGTGAAGGTCAATGCTTCAGCATACCAAGACATTTTGAACAACGATATGCTTCCAACTTTGTCCCAGTGCACAAAGCGAGCTCCAAAAAGTCACGGTTGGGTTTCGGTTTGGAAGAACTCGACTGGTCCACACAGAGACCTGACCTCAACCCCATCCAACATCTTTGGGATGAACTGGAACGGAGATTGCGAACCAGACCTTCTCATCCAACATCAGTGCATGACCTCAAAAACAGTCTACAGAATGAATGGGCACAAATTCCCACAGAAACCAAAATCTTGTGGAAAGCATTCCAAGATATGTGAAAGCTGTTATAGCTGCAAAGGCAGACCAACTCCATATTAAAGTCTATGGATTTGAAGTCTCTGTTGGTGTAATGTTCAGGTATGCCAATATTTTTGTCCATATAATGTTGCTGCACAAAGGCAGCCAAATTTCTGGAGAGTGGTTTTTAAGTACATAACTTCTGGGTCAACCAGACTGAAGATAATGGGTTTTTTTTTTAAAAGAGATGCCATTGCAAACGAGTGAGTGAAATTCAAGGCCTTGAAGTAGGAAGCAGAATGGCCAGAGTTTAGTTAGTGCAGAAGAGGCCTCTCAGCAGAAGGGCTGCAGCATTTTAGCTGTGGTACCTTTCTCTCTCTCCACCTGACTATCGCTGGCCGGGCGAGCTAGCCGACTAGCCGCCGCAGGACTGGGCGCTACGGTGGGTGAGGTGGGCTGGCTCTTCGACCCTGGAAATGGTCAGCAGCGGAGAGTCAAGGCAAGCACGATTAACGAGGAATTCCACTCAAAACACTTTTTCAGATCTGTTTTGATTGTCAGCCTCTTATATGAGGGAATATGGCATGACTCCATCTTTTGTCAAGGCAGTAAAATAAGAGTTTCCCAGTTTTAAAATTACCAACAGAACATATTATCAGGTGCATTTCGATACAGCTGGTAAGATAAAACCTGGGAGTCCCTTTTCAGTTAAGCGATGGTCTCAACTAAGACCGTCAGTTCATTGCATTTAATTGTTTTAAGACTAAAACATCAACACAGTGCTGACACTTATTTGTTATCGTCATTAATGTATTTATTTAGTTTGACCCTAGTATTTGGAGGCTGATTCCTGTAATGGAAAGGATTTTTAGGTTGTTTTGTTTTTTTCAACAAGACTAAACCTTCACACAATGAACTCTTCCCTTAATGAAAATAATGTTACAAAATAATTAAATAAATAAGTAATAAACACTGTTGTTTGTTTCACTCATCATAGGATATATATAAACTCCCGCTTCTATGCGGCACACCAGATGCGGCTTCAGTCTCTCGCGGATATTTTCTGAGAACCGAACTAATAATTGTTCGTGGAACTAAGCACCGTGCCCAAACATAAACAGCCCAACATGGGGACGAGGGGGTGTGGCGGACGAGGCCCGGACCTCACAGCTGTTTTTATAGCAATATATAATTTTTCATTATATATTTAAATTATTAAGAAAAATAGAATTTACTAATTATGTACCATTAATATTAAGTCAAATTCATTAAAGTAAATTCAGCTGCATTTCCATATAAAAATATATATATATATATATATATATTTTTTTTGGTACTGTGGAGAGAAATGGGCTGTACTCAGAGGAGGGAAGTTAGAAAGTAGCCAATCCGAGAACTTTATTTTTTTCTCCTTGCTGCTGAATGGCTCTTGCCCTTTGATGCAGCTGCAGTCCAGAATTCCCTCGTGGAGCGTCTTGAGTGTTCTCGTGTTTTTCGTTTTGTTCTTCTTAAAGTCCTGTATTTTTATTACAGTAAAATAAATGAATTAATTACTTGATTTACCCTGTTTACAGTACAGTCTATACAGGGTTAACATCTGTATTTTATTTTTTTTTTTAAATCTCCTAACAGTACCGTATATCTTTAGACAAGCATGACTAATTGTCACTAAGTACTTATTTATTACTACAATTTATTATTGCATCACTTGAAAGCCCGAATGTATTTATTGATGCATTTACTGAATTTAGTAATGTATTCTGAATTGTTCTCCATTACTGAACAAACTGTACACATGTAACTGTTGTACACATTCAGGTACTGACACAGTTTTGTTTACTGCAGTTTGTAAAGACTGCAGTTTGTAAATGGCTGCAAATGGGCTTATACTCATACTGCTCAACACATATATTGCAAGAAAACTAGACTAAACTGTATTTCAGCGATTCCTTGTAGTGCAGTATTGTCTGTCTTTTTAGGAGGGCGTGATTGCTTGATTTATTTTTTTAGCTGAGGACAGCCCTTATGCAAAGCAAATAAAATGCTCTTGCAACACGTTACTGACAGATAAACAAATAGGAGAAAAATGAGTTTTGAGTGGATACCCCCTGTGCGGCAGAAATGCTCCAAGCACATCTGGGATTTAGCTGAACTACACACTTCAAAGACAAAACTGTTTACTCAGAAATTGCTTAAAATGAAACTTCCACAAACGGTTAATAATAAAAATATGTGGCCAAAAGAGACAAGTGACAAAAGAGTGTGTGCTCAGCCATTATGTGCCGGAGTGGACAGGTTGCCAGGGTTGGGGCCCCGCTAATTTATGCACACGCTCGCTACAAGGGGACTCTAATGAAAGAGGACGCAGATTGAATAAAGATCACACGCAACTCATTAGAGGCACGAGGACGTCCTCCTTTTCAAATTCAAATTCCCTGCTCTTTTCTCGCAGCTTGCTTGTAGAGATGCAGGACATGCAGCCATACAAATGAAGCCTTTCTGGATTGGCTCTGAATGGAGCCTTGGTTAAGAGGACACTGAAATCATCACCAGTCCCTTAAGCTGCTAAAAGAAGGAGAGCAAACCCATCTACCCTCACTGCACTTGAAACACTTTCTTTTCAACATGAGACAAATCACAGCTTTAATTCACTTTATATACAATTCAACGAAGAGTGAAACACATAAGACACAAAAGCAGTAGCTGGATTTGTGAATATTCATCACATGCCTGAAAGGAACATATTAGACAAATCAGGCACCTGCATACGGTCCCACTTCAACCACGCCCTCCGTCATCATTCCATAGCTGTCCGGTGCGCTATGGATGCGTGATGTGATTGGTCCAGAGGAGACACCATGTGACAAGTCCTTAACAAACAACAAACAAACAAATAGATCATTAATTCTTTTAAATGCATTTTATTTTTAAATGTGTATAACATTCTAAAAGGCAAGCAGGTATTGTTTACTACTTACACCCACAATTACTGCATATCCTAAGTGTGATAATGTGTACTTTAAAAGACATAAGACATGGAGGCAGGTCTGTTCGTTACTTAAACACTTTTCCTACGTCCATAAAAAGAATTCTCAAATAATTAAAGCATAAATAACTTTTGTATCTTTTATAAAAAAGCTCATTTTTAAGCTCACGTTCAGGTGATTCTCAGGTAGAGCTGATCTATTCTCTCTATATATATACAGTTGAGGCCAAAATTATTAGCCCCCCTTATGAAATTAGGCAACACTCCTGATTCCAATATGAAAATGACC
>JBBPDC010025817.1:0-12562 GCA_037974485.1 Hemigrammopetersius urotaenia | reverse complement strand
ACGTAGCGCAATACTGCCCCCACTGATTGTGTGGTACTGCAATGCAGAGGGGCGTTTCATTTTCAAATTAATCGCGCTATCAATTTATTTTAAAGCGTTACAGAAAATAAATTAACGCAAATAGATAACGCGATATTTTTAACAGCCCTAATTTATACTTTTCTGGTGTTTGTAATGTGGAGAGGTCACTGAGTAAAGCAATAATTGGACAAATGGGTATGCTACCAAAAATGCTTTAGATAACCTGCTCAAGACCTCTGACCAAAATCTTTGGACAAATGGGCAAAGCCACAGAGCTAAACAGTGTGGACACATATGACTGTGGTTAAAACCCATACAGTAAAGTTTATGGGTGGTGCTATGAGTTCTGTGAAGAATTTTATATTGAATTAATTGAGGCTTAGAGTTACATGTCACACTGAAGGTCTTGTTGCATAAACTTATCCAGTTAAAATCTTGTGAAAGTTTTTTTTATGTCTTTGGTCCATTTGTCGACGGGGAGCAACATTGTCCTGTGACCTATATTTTGGCTTAAGTAGTTGTAGATTAGAGAGAGGGGAACTCTGACTAACAACTTTGGTGCTGATAGTTTTCTTTATGACTTCTCTAAACTGAATGTATTACAGTAATTAGGGATATTCTATTCTATTTGAATTTGGTCAAAAGTCTGCAAAAGCCTGAAATAGCTACCCCAGGTTAGTTATTCCTCTCCCAATCCAAGCTCCAAAAGCAAAGGGTTTCTTATTAGTCGAAAACATGATTCCAGAGGGGGGTGGGTCTGCTGTCGGTGTAATTAAGTATTTCATTTATTTTCCACCAAGCAGTTAATGTAGTGTTAATTGTATTGCTTTTATATCGTTTTAACGGAAGATAGCCAATGCTAATTTCTTGGCTTAGGCTCTTTTCCACATCTAGCCACGGTAAATTAACACATTTGACCAATAAACGATGTAGATTAATTGCTGTGAAAGAAAGTAAAAGAAGAAATCTGGGGCACCAGGTCCACCATATTTTTTTTTGCTCTCTGTAGAGTAGACACTTTGATCCAGGGTTTTTTGTTTTTCCAATAAAATTTCGTGACTGAACTGTTGAGAGAGGAGACCCAGCTCTGAGGAGGGGTAACGGGAGTCATAGCAAACATATAATTCATTTTTGGGAGAATATTCGTTTTGACAGTTGATATTCGGCCAATTAAGAATAGAGGTAATGAATTCCTTCTTTCCAGACCATTTTTGATTTCGTCCAGTAAAAGGTATATAATTTAGCTTATATAGTTCATTTGAATTTGAAGAGTATTTTATGGATTTTACTGTTCGTCTATAATATAAATCCCCTGCCTCAGCATCCCATTTGCTTAAAGGCAGACTCTCAGATTTTGTCCATTTGATAGACCTGACTGAAGTTGCGAATAATATTGTTAAGTTCGGGGAGTGCGGGTAAAAGATGGGCCTGCCCCACATGTCCTGGATAAGCTGGTGTTCCTGATAAAGTGGTCAGTCGGCACCATATGAAGCTTTGTGCATTTATGGCAAATAAGCAGAACTCCATTCATTTAAATGTGGCTAAACATTTAATGCAAGTGCATTGACCAGTGCTGGGCTTATATGAGGGAACGGATATGTATGTTGCCTGAGGTTTCATGAGAAGTTTCAGTTTGGTCACTATTTATACTGAGAGTTTCTCCTGAAACTGCATTAAATTGAATAGGGTAAACATGTATAGGGGATGATAATGATAATCACTAAATCAAAGGCTCGGGGTTGAATTAGTCTCAGCCTCAGACGTCACGCCCACGGAACGTTGGCTAAACGTCTGATGCATATGGCACACTTAACTGGAAACACTTCAGGAATCTCGAAGTCGTCATCTGATTGGTTGAATTTGATCGAATTTCCGGGGGACGCGAGTGTCGCGTTTATTTTCGAACTGTGATTGGTTGTTTGACATGTCGGTCAAACGGCCTTATGGGCGGGCCTTGGCCAAAGAAAGCTGCTATGCGAGACTAGGGTTGAATGTGACTCACCAGTCTCTCTCCAGATGTTCTGTGAGAAGCAGCCTTCACCGAACAGAACTAGATCTCCATGCTTTTGCCCTCCTCTGGGGATGTCATCCTCTAGTTCCTGAGTCCATGTTTCTCCACTGTTAACCACCAGGACTTGCACAGCCTGTATGATTCTCTCTCGATAAGACTTCGGTTGTCCTTTTTTCTTCTTCGGCCCAGGAGCCTACAGATCGAACAAATAACATTCTCAGGCCATTAGGGAACGACTAAAGGCTTTAAAAGACGTGTTTTGACCAAGATACCTGTATTTTAAGGATCTCACAAGAGCTGCCCTGAGCCACACAGCTCTGAAGTGACAGCAGATCCAGACTTGGTAGAGCGGACGGCAAGATCGGTAGGACGACTGCTCCATCCGGGTGTTTTTGTAGACAGTGTCTGAGGTCTAATATACCATCTGCCAGCAAACGTTGTCTATAGAAATAATGGAAAAAGTGGCGACAAAGTCATAAAAATAACAACCGTTCACATCTGGTAGGGTCTAGACTGCTAAAGTTACTCACTTATAGAGCTGTGCGTAGCGCTGAGGCACCTTCAGAACATGAATTTCATCCATGCCTTTAAACCTGTAAATATCAGAAGGGCATTTCTAAAGGAAACCGCGGTTTGTTTTCAATCAGCTACAACCCCACACGAGTCCAGGAAGTGCGTTCGGTTAGTCCGCCGGAAGATTTTCGGTGTTGCACACCGCTCGATTCGTAAGCCATGTAGATCGTCGTCAGTTCTGCCTGTGTATCTAACAGACTGAGTATACAGATCACGCAAAAACCTGAACATCATGAAGTTTCGAACATCCACGACTTTGGTTATTCTATTGGACAAAAAATGTTTTCAGTCCCATTCTGTATTTTAGGTCAAGGTTAAAACAAATGTACAAACGCAGCGACTAAAACCAGCCCACTTATAAGCCAGTGTCTGTAATATTTGATCGCCAAAACTATTCCTGATATGAAAGAGTGTCCAATATGTCTGTTTCGGATTTGCCCAAAACAGACAATATACGATGACCGTATGAACTTAATTTCTCTTGGAGCGAGCTAGAAATGGGTTAGTACTTGTATGGGAGACCGCCCGGGAATGACCCATGACCCTATTGTTGACAGAATCATAGATCGCAGAATCTTAGATCAGCCGTTTTTTGGCGTCATCTGCTGGCCGGTTTAGGCATGACATCAGTAAATTGAAATGTTTCATTTAGGATGGTTTCATATTGAATTGAGCCCACACAAATTAGGGGGAAAAGATTAGACCTCATGAACCATATATTTTCTGAAAGCATATACCTTAATAGAGAAGATGAAATGATCCTGATATAGCAGGTAAGTTTTAGTTTCCAACAGGACAGAACTTTAATTCCGTTAAGTATTTTCAGAAGATTCAGTGTCTTCACACACGTCCGAAAAGTGCTTACCTGAACAGACTGGCTTTAAGATCTGTCTGAAGACACTGTTTTCTGGGAGCACTTGCCTGAGTTTCTGTATTTTTACTAAGGTAAGTACAGTATTTTTAGATAACAGTGCCTTCACACAGGTCTTAAATGAAGTCCTTTCAGGAAAATACAGCAACTCACGTAAGTATTCTCATTTATTTACAGATATTTGACCTTGGCTGATTCCCAATGGGCTTGATTGACGGTTCTGGAGGCATCTCTTGGCAGCCATTGAGGCATCATACCAGAAGGCTAACATTGCACTGTCACTTTATTTTAATACAAATATAATATTATAAAGATTGTATTAACATTTTTTTAACAGCAGGTATAACATTTGAAAACAGAAACATATAATAGTGAACGTTTCTTCGTTTTCCACAGTTAGAAGTGCCCAAAGTGTCCAGGCATGAGAACAGGAGAGGAAACAGGAACAGGAACGTCATAGGGGCTTGAAGGGGGACCGTTTGGGAACACCAGGAGCTTCACTTCTGCCTCACTTATTTCTACATTCTTCCCTCTTTCTTTTTCTTTCTTTAGAATTAACCAAGAAAATGTCACCTTATGTTTTTTCATGCTTAACTCCTTGCTTTACTTTCAGCTCTTACAGTCAAAATCGCTTTAATTCCACCAACACGTTTACCATCTGCAGCTCTCTACCCTCCCCTGCTGGCTGCTTTCAGAAACGCATCCATTTTCAACATCCTGTGCCTAAAGCACACATTTGGAAAACGCGAAGACGTTATTCTTTTAAGAAAAAATAAAATGTATATAATCGTTATTACAATTAATCAGGAATAGTCTCAACTCAACGTTACAAGCTTCATCAGCATCCAGTGACTGTGGTCAACAATGTCATAATACCATCAATGTGGAATCAATTTCACAATAAAATAGTCAACGAAACTGAATTAACACTGCATTTGTACTAGTCCTGAATGCTTTTGCACAATCATTCACTTTTTTTTGCCCTTTGCCCTTTATAAGAAAAGATAAGTTTGTATTGTAGCTGACTGGGATTGTCATCCCTGATTCTTTTCTCGATCATTCAGAGCATTCAACTTTTTAAACTATTTAAAGACTTAAATATTTAAAACATGTTTTCATGCTGAAACATTCTCACAACATATCATGACCAAGCAATTCCTCAATTATCTAATCTGCATTACAAATGCAGAATACAAATTGATTTTGGCTGTCAGAGCTGATGGCGAAGCGAGGAGGTTGGGATGAAAAGATTATCGTGTGAAAAAGAAAGGAAACGCCGTAGAAGTGAGCCCAGAGTGAAAAAGCTTACATTTTGACAACTTTTCCTTAGTCTATCCTGTGTAAGCAGAGAGGCAGCAGCAATATGTTTATATAGGGTTTCTTCCGCGCCTTTAACGCGCGTTAACGCCGTTAACGGCCCAGCACTAGTTTTAATTAAGCCTTGGTGTATGTAATCTATAAATCATTGCATGAAATGTCACCCCTTGGTTTTTTGTGCTGCACACATCAACCAAGGAATTCATCTACAGTCAAGTTTAGCTTAGACGTCTGACTTATGCTTGGAACAAGCCATCAACAAAGTCAAGCTAGCATTTCTAGGCCTTGGTGAAAGTCCATCATTTATAACTGCAGGACATTTCATCCCTGGATCCCTTCTAGCTGGACAGATGTCTTGGCAGTGCCTGGACAAAATCTGGCTCCTGACGTTTCCCTCCACAGAAACGTGTGGGGCTTTCAGATCCTCTCCAATACTTTTCTATGGAGATCGCATCCCTATGTGCATGCTTTACTGTGCTCTTACTGTCAACCTTTCAACACATTAACAGTTAGGTCCATATATATTTGGATAATAATGTCATTTTTGTATTTTCTGGATTTGAAATCAAGCAATCAAGATGTGACGGAAGTACAGACTTTCACGTTCAAGAGGTTTAACAAAGGTATCGAATGAAGCTTTTTAGAAATTACAGTAATTTTCAAAGCGTCCCTTCATTTCCGACGCTCAGTAATAATCATTCATGAGACTGACGAGCAGTTTTCATGGCCTGATGTGTCCTGTTCCCTTCTTATTCCATGAAAAGTACACGAAAGAGTTGAGCAGCGACAGGAACACCCAAATCAACAATCTGATACATTCTTAAAAAAGTATTGTTATACTATACTATACAATACTATAATAAGTATTGTTATATATTGCAGAATTCGTTCCTCGGTGAAGAAAAAAATTTGTAATTTAATCATAAACGTGCAACATTATGTAGCAGCATTATGTAACAATGTAGAAACCTTCATATTCGTTTATGTTCGTTACAATTTATGGCCATTTCCTTTTTTTTTATACCTTTGATTAGCATTTCCAACCATGAAAAACTCCACACTGTAGAACTTGTTGGGTTTTTTATTCCACCAAAAAGCTTGGGAAGCAGTTTTTTGGGGAAAACAAACAACCCAACAGTTTCTACAAGTGTGGATTCAGTGCTGGATCATTATTTCCACGGCGATGTGTAGTTTTTTTGGGTCGTTTCTGAGAGAAACGAATAAAGTTCCATAAAATACAGACATCAAAGGCCATTTTTAAGCAGAAATAACGTCTGAAAATACATCTTCGCACAAACGTGTTTAGACAAGACTTCACATCACCACTTTATTTGTTAAAGTACACATTAATAAGTATATTAACGTTTTAATTTTGTCAGGATGGGATAAAACATGACACAATCTCCGCAACTACCCGAGAAGAAGCAAAGTATTAAATGCAAAAACCTGAGAAAAAGAAGGTGGTTGTGCAGCTAACGGCTTGATGGTGTTTATTGCGTTCCAGGTGATTGGGATGTTGCAGTAGTATATCTTACGGCTGGGCGATTTGGCCTAAAATCAAAATCTCGATTAATTGAATTACGATTACGATTAATGAACGATTATTTTATTTATTTATTTATTTATTTTGCCCTCATAGTTCACTGAAGAGTTGCTCAGTTGTCTCAGTGTTTAAGCTCTCAATGCTCCACATGTCGGTGGAATAAGGTAACATAAGGGAGCGGGGTCACGTGGTAGTATTTTTAAAGGGAAAGTAATCGAAATGATCGACCAGGAAAAATTTGATCGATTAAAGGTTCTGAATGTTGATTTCGATTACTTTTCGATTAATTGCCCAGCCGTAGTATATCAGGCAGTTGCTCGAGTGTTGCTTGGAGGTTTCTATAGTCTATGTGGTTTTTAGAGTCCTATGTGGTTGATAGGGTGTTGCTGGTGTTCTTGTGTCATGGTGATTTAAGAGGGGTGTTCACACCTTTTCTATTCATTTCTACTGAAATCTGGGGGAAATCTGGTAACAATACGGAAACTGTACAACTGAAAAGCTGTATACAAGTGACCCAACAAATTAATAACACTTATGGTAGCACTTATGACCGAGTAATTCATTTATCCACACTATAGAGACAAACGTATTGGGGCACCTGACAATTATACCAACAGAAACTTTTAAATACAAAGACTTTAATATAGGGCTAGTCTCCCCTTTGCATCTATGACGGCTCATGAGATTTTGGAGTTTCTGTGGGAATGTGTGCCCCTCTCTGTGGATCGACTCATCCAATGTCTTGCTTTGCACACCGGGACACAGTCCTGCTGGAATAGAAAAGGTTTCTCCCCAAACTGTGTCCACAAAGATGGAAGCATGGCGTTGTCCAACATGTCTTGGCATGCATTAAGATTGCCCTTCACTGGGCCACATTACATTCCATTCATTTGGCATATGCTTTTATTCAAAATGACTTACTCAACTCCAGGGGGCCTTATCCAGAGGGACTTAGTTACAGGGACAGTCCCCCTGGAGTGTCTTGTTCAAGGACACAATAGAAAGCGGGGGTTTGAACCGGCAACGTTGTGGTCATTGGGATCACAGGCACAAGGTTACTACTATGCTGCCTGAAGGCAATAAATAAAAGAGGCATGTCCCCATACTTTTGTCCATATAAATGTATAAAACAATGCAGGGACTGTTAATCTCTTTATAGTGATCTAACGTTAGTTATGGAAATGCGTTGTTTTTAAAAGGGCGTAATTCTAGTGCATGATGTGTGAATGCACTGTAATGAGTTTATTATTTCTGTTTGGTATCCATACATTATTATCTATTGATTTATTATTATTAAATACAAGAATATTACTAATAAAACCTATTTTATATTGCTCCCTATGTCTTCTCGTCACAGTTACAGTCTCCATTGACTTCAGACTTCACATGAGCACACTTTACACGGTTGCCCTAGAGGGACTTCCCTATGGCCATGTTAACTCTTCCTTCTTCAGCTGGAGCTGAGCTAAGGGTTTCCACAGAGAAGTCCTGGGAGCTGTCTGCATTGGCCTTAACAACCTTCACTTCTTTTACCTCTGATTTGGTTAAAGACACTTCCCCGACCTGTTTACTTTCTGGAGGCGTCACTATTTCCTTCACCTCTAAAGTCCGTCGAGGATCTGCATTTCCCGGATTCTCTTTGCTACTTATTGTATCATTGTCCCCACGGAGGCCCAGCAGAGTGACATTTCTGTTCTGTTTGGATGCATTAGCTGCCTCGATGCCTCTGAACATATTATGGATGTTGTAGCTCTCTTGCTTATTCTTGGTCTCACAATCCAGCTGTTCTGTCTGGTCTGTGGAATCAGGGATGGGCGGATGAGTTGAGCTTTGAAGATTGTTTTTCTTCTCCGTGTGAGTGACGCGAAACCTGGGATTTTATTGGGAAAAATTATATTTGTGGGAGATAATGTTCAAAAATAGCATTTCTTCTACGACAAAACTTTCTTTCTTCCAGACATCAGCAGACATAAATACGTTCCCCATTACAGATCCGGTCTCACCTGCCTACAGAGAACACAGTCTGCTCCGCCGCTCTGCCCTTGCTTCTCACCGCCTGGTTTCTGTGTTGAATTTTCTTGGAGTGGCCTTGGCCGCAGTGGAGGCAGAAGTTTTGATCACTTCCCAGATGAATGGTGTGATGATGAGGAGGACTGGCCCGCAAACTCTCCTTGCGTAGTAATCTGTTTAAAAAGTGTACGACATTATTTCGTCCTCATTTCCTAATTTAAGACAAAAAGGCCAAAGGTACGGAGATATAAACAAATTACAGGAGAGGAAAAAGACACATGCTAACACATGCTAGCCTAAACAAACACATCTCTGTTGTAGATTTAAAAATGGATCACGTTTGTGTTCCTAACGTTCTAGTATTGAATGCCAGAGTTTTGTAGCTACTTAAGAAAAGGTACAGCCTGGTTACATATTCATCTAAGACACCAGTAATTACTGCATCGTTTTTATGCCCCTATATCCTTTTATTCAATGGCTGAGACCCAGTGGAATTGGCAGTGAGCAAACATTATTCAGATCATGGATTAGGCTCAGCACAGGAGGCGCAGTGGATATACAGTGACAAGAAAAAGTGTATTTCATGGTTTTCTGCATTAATTTGTCATAAAATGTGATCTGATCTGCATCTAAGGGCACTGACAAAAATAATGTGGCTAAAATAACAAAAAAAAAATCACGCCTTTATTGAGGACAACCATAAAAAACATACTCTTTGAATGAATAACTGTTGAGCCCCCACTCCTTGGTAGCAATATCCTCACCCAGGCACTTCCATTAGCTCCACTGTAAAGCAATTTTAGCCGCACCCCAACTATTACTCTAATGGTTTTCTACACCAAAAAATGACTTTTGATACAGTCTCTAACTTTCCATGATTATCTTTAATTAATATATTACTCTGTGATTTTCATGTTTTACGCCAATTAGTGCACATGTATGGAGGTCAAAAACAGATTAAAAATTGTGTGAAACTAACTATGAATCAAAAACTTCTTTAATCTGTTTTAGTCCATTATATATGAACTGAGATATTCACAAAACCGCTCTAGCAATAATATTCTCATCACTGCTGATATTCTAGGAAGTGTTAAAATTACCCCAACATCAACCTTACGATGAAAAATGTTCTTCCGAAACGGGCCACATGAAAGACAATACTATTAATGTGACGGTCTGGTCAGCGGCCAGTAGAGGCCGCTGCTTTTCTGTTTTTTGGTTCTGGTTTTGTTCATGTTTTAGGGGCTTTTATTTTGACGTTCTTGTCTGTCTGGTTCTGTTATGACGCGTTTTCTGTTATTCACCTGTTTGTGTTTTGCCCACTTATTTAAGTTCTGTTTGTATGTTTCTCCCCATCAGTCCATCGCCTCGTTTTTCTTAAACGTTTGCTCCTGATTCTGGTTCTAGTTCATGTTTCTGGTGGCCCTCGTGACAGTTTTCTGTTTTCGTGTTTTTCTGTTAATAAAAGTCCTACTAGCATGGATCCCTGCTTCCCTGCCTGTTCCTGCTCACGGCTAGCCCCCTCAGCCGTGACAATTAACATCATACAATACCTAGAAAGGTCTGTGCACAGCACAATTGATACCTTTGGTCCTGATGTTCAGGCGGATTCTGGTTTCCCAACAATTCGCTGAAAGCTTCCATATTGGCTACAATTACAATACAAGAAAAAGAAAGTCACGTTTTGTGTTTTGTGCATAATTAGAAGAGAACGTTATAATCATCAATAAGTAACCCCGAATTTACACATTTAACACTAATTTACAACAACACTATGCATTTTATAAAAAACAATATCAAGTCCCCCTTAAAGGAACAGATGAAAATCTGCTAAATGTTATCTTGACTGGAAAAAAAGGATTTTTTTTTTTTACTATTTTAAAGGTAATTGATCAGCATATCATGTTTAATCAGAATTAGACAAAACATTCATGAGCTTCACTGATAAAGATCTTTTGTCATTTTTTCTTCTGGCAGCCACTGTTGGTCTCAACAAGGTCAAAAGTTACGCATCACAGATATGCCAAAGGTTTTCTGTAACACTCTAATTGCCAGTGTATTAATAACATCATTATTTTTATTTAAATACATCTGTTTAGTATTTTACCTTCATTTTCAATAATGCACTTGAGTATTCCCTCTACAGTGTCTTCGTTGTCTTCAACTTTACCTGTAAATAAATACAGAAACAGGTAAATATTTAACAAGGATAAGCATAACTTTTTGATCTCGTAGTAGACTAGTGGTTAGAACACTTGCCTGTGAACCCAATAACCACAAAGATCAACCACCCCCCTGTAACTAATGACTGTAACTTGCTCTTAACCCATTTAATTCCAATTTTGTTTTATATTGGAAGCTTTAAAAGTGTTGTTTTGGCTTTGGGCAGCTAATGCAAGTTTTTCTAAATTGCATCAATGTCATGTGACTTGTGTGAATGGCGACTTGACCACGCCCCTTTACATCCAGCCTGCACCTCTGGAAAGAGACGTCTGCCTCAAACTTGTACATGAGGAAGTTCGTAAAATACCTTAATTAACAGATAATACTGAAATATTTTGAACACATATTCTAAAGGGTCTACTACTAATATTTAAAGAGAATTATATTCCTGCATGCATCTTTTCACTGTAAGAAGAGTAAATGTAAGCACGGCCTCCCGTCTGAGGAGGGGGGGTAGTTGGGTTGGGTGCTGCGGGGGTGACCGGATGGGGCCCTAATACGTGGTCCAGGGATTTCTGGGACACTCCGGGCCCATTTGGAGTGTCGGTCCTGGACAGAGCCGGGGACCTCCTTCACTTAGACCACCAGGGGTCCATTCCTCTTATCGTCCTGCAGGGCCAGTGGGGTGACCAGCTGGGTCGCTGCGGTGGGATCCGCCCTGCTGGGGGCGGACCTTGGGGTCTTGGATCTCTTCAGTGCATGGATGGCCCTCCACCAGGGGGGCCCTGCGCCGTGTGAGTGGTCGCAGAGGGTCTAGGGGTGCCCTACCCATTCCCTACACATGTACCACATAGTGGCTGTAAAAAGGTCAAATTGAAGAATTTGTTTAAATTTAGACGTGGTTTCCCATCGGCAACAATTGTTGCCGAGTATAAAACCTACATTCTCACGATCATAACCAGCAAGAAACGAAAAAATTCAAACATATTGTGTGTTAGGGAAGTCTAAGGAGTAAAATGCATGCACTTATTTTGCAAATTAAACAGGTTAATAAGGAATTAAACAGGTTAATAAGGGTGTCCGACAAATGCCCCCATTACATCACTTTAACAGCAGTTTGGACCCAAAATAATTGCTCACACAGGAGAATTAAACAATTGAAAATATAAAATAATGAAATTAAATGTGTAAATTGCATGCCAAAATGATCACACTTGCCTCAGCTAGACACAGACAGACATATGTGCTTTATGGCACTGTCAGTTTTACTGTTATCAGGGCTGTAGTGAAGACTAAATGCATGTACATTGTGTTGACATTTCTGAAATGGTGCTCACTATTCATATTAATATGGGCTTCCTTTGATTTATACTCGATTTTTTAAATAAAGTTCATAGATTTCATCTTTGTTTTTACCTTCTATAGTCAACAATGAATTCCAGCTGCACCTTTTAAATATATATATATATATATATTAAGGAGCCACATAGTAAGTCGCCCAGTGATGGCTGAAGGTAACCTATAACTTATACTGCTATATAAGAGACACACTGCTGGGGCTGCACTGGACAATAGACACGTGTAGCATAAGTTTTACCAGAATGTTGTGTTCTGCCTTACCTTGAGCACAGCAATCTTAGTTTACCCTCTTTGTTCCACTACACCCCGACTCCATTAAAAGAACACAGTAAAGGCTGCAGAAGTTTCCCCAAAGCCTTAACTGTTCAGTACATGATACAGTATGACAAGTCTTAAACAAGTCTTTAGTGAAGGACTGCATTAGATGTTGAGGGGAAAAGTTTCCAATAAAATTTCTTATTCCAATAACGTGGTCCAAACTAAGTAAACACAGCAATAAACATAATATATCACATAAAATGCAGAAATAACTTGTAGTAGTTTACCACCCACCATTATTTTCTGCCCCATGTGCGCTTTTACAGTCTTCATCCTCTGACTCGCCTGTCTGGCAGCGGTACCCCCTTTTCTTAAGCATGTTGCAGATGATTAAACCCAGAAGCCCCGTGATGAAAAAGGAAAAGACCAGGATGAA
>JBBPDC010025759.1:0-12566 GCA_037974485.1 Hemigrammopetersius urotaenia | reverse complement strand
ACCTTGCTCAGGGTACCTCAGCGGTACCTAGCGGTCTCGGGGATCGAACCCGGACTTTCTGGTCGCAGGGCGGATGCTTTAACCACTAGGTGGGTGGGGGTAAGGTTGTGTTCATGGTGGACACAGTGCTTGTAAGGTCAGAGGTGTTTGTAACTGTCAACAGTGTCAAAAGGATTTGTGGTACAAGATCAAGTCACCAGTCAGACATTTCCCTTAGCACTTAGCACTACCTGTTCCTCTTAAAGGGACCATGACAAGACACAACTATTTTGCATATGCAGTATTTGATCAAGTGCATGTGTTTTTAAAGAATGTTAATAAAGCTTTGCAACTTCTGATGACTTTGTTTTGGAGTCAAATTGCTTCCTGTTAAGCATGACTCATTTACAATCTGCAAGCAACCTTGATATCTTTATGACATTTTGACATTGTATATAGCATTTTCACACAGTACATTGCATCTATTATTTCAATATATCAGACCAGGCATCTGTCATTTAGTGATCATTGATCAGAATGTTTTCCATGTATATCCCCAATGGCCTCATGAGTCTATGACTGTGATTTCTTTTGCAAACTTAGAAGAGGGGATCAGGGCTAATAGTGCTAAATAGTGCACACATTTTAGGTCTACTTACATTCTCTAACATTAATATTTTTGCCTGTACCATCTGTGAACGGACAGTATAAAAAATTTCTTTGCTAATATAAATTAAACAAATAAAGCATGTAGTATCATTTCCCACTCAGTATTTGAATGCATGGAGTAAATCCTGTTTTATGATTTGTACCTAAGGGAGACCAATTAGGCCAATGTTTTGCTATCTACAGCACACCCACAGAATATTCATTGAACTATGCTTTTGTATCAGACAAACTCTGGTGATTCAGTTTCTCTTGATGATGGTGATTAAGGGGCAGCTGGTAGCCTAGTGGTTTGCCCTGCCCTGCGACCAGAAAGTCTGGGTTTGATTCCCAAGACCGCTAGGCATTGCTGAGGTACCCTGAGCAACGCTGTGTTCCTGGCTGCCCCCTGCTTCACTTGGTGAATGGGTTAAATGCAGAGGTTGAATTTTGTGCTGTTTACACTGTGTGCAGTGGTGTGTTCACGTATGACAAATGGTCACTTTCACTTCACTTAATCTATGTGTAGAATACTGTTACCTGCTTTGGTGGAGTTGGGTAAAGTGGATGGGGGTGAGGCTGTTGTCACATTGGACACAGTGAGTGAAGGTTAGAGTCAGTCAGCAGTTTCAGCAGGACATGAAATGCAATGCAGATTTACAAGTTATGATATTTGTGAAATGTGTAATGTCATTTTAGGAACAAAAACATTTATCTACATTTCTTATGTTTCTCATTTTCTACAGTTTACAAATATCACCTATAAATCACACTACGTCAGAACGGCACATGGAAAAGTCCCAAAAAATGTGTCACACTAGTATACCCTGAATATTTTTTTTTTACATTTTTCTTCTAAATTTAATGACCCTTGTAGTCTTTGTTCATTCAAAAATATATCAATTTGAGATTATTTTTAATTAAGTACTAAGTTTTCATTCTGAAATGGTTAAAATTAGCTAATGTTAGTGGAAAAACAACAAACCGCATGGTGGTGATGAAAATGAATGAATTAATTACACATTATATTACACATGAACATTTTGAATCTGTGACGCATTTGTCCGTACTGATACCTGCTTCGGTGGAGTTGGTCGAGGTGGATGTGGGTGGGGCTGTTGTCACTTTAGACACAGTGAGTGAGGGTTAGAGTCAGTCAGCAGTTTCAGCAGGACATGAAATGCAATACAGATTTATAAGTTATGATATTTGTGAAATGTGTAATGTCATTTTAGGAATAAAACCATATACTACATTTCTTATGTTCCGCAAATATCAGCTGCAGTTTACTCTACGTCAGAACGGCACAAAGAAAAGTCCAAGATAATTTGTTCCATTGGTTTACCCTGATTTTTGTTTTTACATACTTCTCTAGTGTAAATGTCCTTTTTCAATATGAGGATTTGTTTCATCAGTAAAAATATATATGAGGTCTGAAAAAACCTTATGGTGGTGATGAAATTGAATGTATTAATTACACATAATATCACACATAAAACTGGGTGGCCGTCATTAAAAAATTATAGGTTTTGTCCAGTCTATAGCAAATAGAGATGCAGGTATTAAAACATTCCATCAAACCAAACACTGAGTGGTAGTGAAAATCCTTCTAAGCACAACGATTTGAGTGGAAAGTATTTAAACTCCACCAGTTAGAGACAAAGCCTCTGATGAATAGATCAGATTCAACTGAGGGTCATCTGAATACACAATTTAGTGAAAGAGAGAACATAAAAATGTCCTTGTTTTATCGAAGGCCTTAACATGGACAGTGTTCTAAATAAGCCTAAATTTAGTTAACCAGAAATACTTTTAGATCATGAAGAAATATTCATGTTACTTTCATCGTTTCTTTGCTTTAAAAAATGCAATATTCTAAAAATATTTCTAAACATTTTAAAAATCCCAGTGGTCTCAGACTTTTGGCTCCCACTGTTTTTTCGTTGGGGTCATTACCTTTGAAGGTTGTTAAGGTGTGTGAGGGTGAGCTGGTGTCTGAGGTGGACACAGTGTTTGAGTGGGTAGACATGATTGTGGCTGTCAATAATTTAAACAAGATATGAAATGCAGCTGTATGGATTGAAACACGGTATTATACAATGGTGTCTTAAAGGCTGAGTGCTAGTGAAAATCCTTCTAAACACAATAATTTGTGTATTTAAATGCCACCAGTTAGGACATACCTTTTACTCACTGCTCTTAAAGGATCATCATATGCAATAAATGTGATGTGCATGTAAAGTATTATAGGCAGGAGAGTTTATACTATTTGGGAAAGGGGGAAAGTTGTGAACTCTTGTCACTTAAGTTCAATCGTGCTACATATGCTACATAAACAAAAAGAGTATTGTCTCCTCCAGCAGTTCAAGCACAGCTGGTATTTATCTAGGGATAGACATGCTTTAAAAAATAAAATAGGTAAAATCAAAGTTATCGTAGTTAAGACAAGACGTTTCAGTTTTCCAAAAGAAAAAAAAAATTAAATCAGCAAAATCAGCCAGTCCTTAAAATTCAGTACAAAACTTTTGCAACAAGAGCAACTGTTTACTTTAATGAACAAATTGAATCTGTCACACATTTGTCCGTACTGTTACCTGCTTCGGTGGAGTTGGGTAAAGTGGATGGGGGTGAGGCTGTTGTCACTTTGGACACAGTGAGTGAAGGTTAGAGTCAGTCAGCAGTTTCAGCAGGACATGAAATGCAATACAGATTTACAAGTTATGATATTTGTGAAATGTGTAATGTCATTTTAGGAGCAAAAACATTTATCTACATTTCTTATGTTCCTCATTTTCTACAGTTTACAAATATCACCTATAAATCACACTACGTCAGAACGGCACAATTAAAAGGCTTTCTTACAGCAGCGCTCAGATATAGGTGTTTACTCCATCAGAGTAGTATAAAAGTGCAATAATTAACAGCCCTTTTGAATCCTTGTTCATTTATAATAATATCAGTTCACTTTGAGAGCTGAATTTTATTTGTTTAAAAATTCAGTTACTTGGTTGTTGGGATTAGTACATTTGCGATTAAAATTCAAATATGATATTTAGAAACAAGAGCATCTGTTTATTTTAAGAACAAATTAAATCTGTGACACATTCGTCAGTACTGTTACCTATTGTGGTGGATTTGGTTGGGGAGAGTGTGGGTGAGTCTGATGTCTCTATGGACACAGTGCTTGCAGAGTCAGGGACGTCTTTTACTGTGAATAATGTCAACAGGATATGAAGTGCAATACAGATTTATATACAACTGTACAGATTTACCCACAGTGAAATTTGTTATAAACATATTCAGCTGTTTTTTGGGTTGATACTGATGTGAGTTAATGAAGGGAGGAAACTACACACAGATCCATGATCCTATTCAAATATCTGGCTTCATCCCAGGACGGGCCAATTCACCATCAGTTCAGGGGTCACTCTACTTTTTCTTGATTATGTAATAATTTCTCATTTTGAAATTATGCTAGTTTTAGTGGAAACCCCAAGTTGTAACATTTATTTGTGTTGGTTTTGTATTTAACTGTCGATGATCAGGAATGATAAAGTTTGAGTCTATGCAAATTAAATCGTGTTTCATTGTATATCTGTAACACATTTTTCAGTACTGTTACCTGCTTTGGTGGTGTTGGTTGAGGTGAGTGTGGGTGAGATTGCTGTCCCAGTGGACGCAGTGAGTGTGGAGTCAGAGACTTTTTGGTCTGTGCGCAATTTGAACAGGACATGAAATGCAATACAGATTTACCAGTTATGACATTTGTGATATACAAAATGTTGTTTACGGAACAAAACCATTTATCTGCATTTCTGATGTTTCTCATTTTCTACACAGTTTGAAAATATCAGCTGCAGTTCTCACTATGTCAGAATGTCATGGGGAAAAGTCCAAAATAATATAAAAATAATTTAAAAATAATATAAATAATTTTTTTCACATTAGTTTACTGTAATATTTTTGCACATTTTCCATCTATTTTAAGGGTCCATTTTTGTTCCAGCAGCAATGAAATATATGAGGTTTACTCAATCAGAGTAGTATAAAGAGGGAACATTAATGACCGTACAGTCTTTCTTCACTCATAAAAATATTAGTTCACTTTGAGAAAGCTGAATACTATTGGTTTAAAAATGCAGATACTTGGCTGTTAGAATCAGTCTGTTTGCACTTAAAATTCAACAGTGATCTTTAGCAACAACAGCAACTGTTTACTAAATGAACAAATTAATTCTGTAACACATTCGTCAGTATTGTTACCTGTTGTGGTGGAATTGGTTGGGGTGAGTGTGGGTGAGTCTGATGTCTTATCCTGTTATATCTGACTTTACAATATACTTTTACAATATACTGTCAAAGGTCATTTTAATTAAACACTAACTTCACATTTTGAAATGGTTAAAAAGCTAACTATAGTGGAAAACTTATAAACTCCCAGTTGCAAAATATATTTTTTGTTGCCTCTGTAATAAGTTCAGTTTTAATCAAATAGAATGAACAAATTGAATCTGTGACAAATGTATCCGTACTGTTACCTGCTTTGGTGGTTGGAACATGTCATACATCTATAGCTGTTCTACATTATGCACATATTTATTGCAATAAAAGTATAAACAAAATGAAATAAATAAAAAATGAAGTGACCATTAGGTTTTACTGCTGTTTTATCTTCTTGCGATGACATGGTAGTTGTAGTTTGGCTCGCTTTCGTTGTTGATTGATTCAGGGCTTGAGTCATGTGTTGAAGTGTGGAGGTGCGTGGAAGAGTGCCGTTTTTGTTGTGACCAAAATCAGAAGTAATCAATATATAATTGCAACAGTCAATTGCATAGTAGTAGTGTACCGATTTTGGCTGGGGGTGGGAGTTGGGAGAGATGGTGAGTGCAGGACTGATCAACAGTGGGTAGTAAGAGAAGTGTAGCCACAGTTACCTTGTGAGGGATTTGTATTGTTTGTAGATGTAGGGGGATGAGTTTGCGTGGAAGGATTGGATGTGACTGTCTCTGTGTAACAGAATCAAGCTTTTAGCATGACAAACATACACGCCAGGATACATTACAATTACACTGTCTATACGTTTACCAAAATCAACATACAATCTGTGCTCTGTAGGCAAAAAATGCTAGAAGTTTAGTTGTTTTTCTAAGAATTCTTTAAAAAAAAAAAAGGCAAAATCAAAGTTATCGTCGTGAAGACAAGATGTTTTAGTTTTCCAAAAGAACAAAAAATGATATCAGCCAAATCAGCCAGTCCTTAAAATTCAGTACAAAACTTTTGCAACAAGAGCAACTTTTTACTTTAATGAACAAATTGAATCTGTCACACATTTGTCCGTACTATTACCTGCTTCGGTGGAGTTGGTTGAGGTGGATGTGGGTGGGGCTGCTGTCATTGGACACAGTGAGTGAGGGTTAGAGTCAGTCAGCAGTTTCAACAGGGCATGAAATGCAATACAGATTTACAAGTTATGATATTTGTGAAATGTGTAATGTCATTTTAGGATCAACCATAAATCTAAATTCCTTGTTTTCTACAGTTAACAAATATCAGCTGAACTTCACACTACGTTGTTTTTCCTTGTATTGCAAAGTTCCTTTTTTTAATATAGGGAAACATTAATGGCACATTGAGACCTTATTCATTCATAATATATATGTCAGTTTAGTCATTTTAGCAATAAAAACATCTGTTTACTTTATGAATGAATTAAATCCGTGACACATTTGTTAGATATAAAACCTTTCCAGTCTTGTTCAGTGTCTGATTCGAATCTGGAGTGTAGATTTTAGTTAAGATTCTTGATCACTCTTGTGCAATTCAGCAGTTATCCTCAGAAATGATTCAGAACATGCCACTGACTTGTGGTTGGAACATGGCATACGTCTATAGCTGTTCTATATTATGCACATATTTATTGCAATAAAAGTATAAACAAAACATATTTGAAAAATAAATAAAAAATTAAGTGACCATTACGTTTTGCTGCTGTTTCATCTTCTTGCGATGACTTAGACGTGGGACTAGCTGTAGTTTGGATCGCTTTCGTTGTTGATTGATTCAGGGCTTGAGTCGTGTGTTGAAGTGTGGAGGTGCGTGGAAGAGTGCCGTTTTTGTTGTGACCAGAAACAGAAGTAATCAATATATAATTGCAACAGTCAATTGCAAAGTAGTAGTGTACCTCAAGGTCCATGTTGTACCCTTGAGGGTACATTTACACTGGTTATGCTGTGGAAACTTTTACTCAGACAGTTTTTGTACCTCAAGACTGATAGGCTACTCCTAAAGATCTGAAACCTGTGTGTAACCGTCTTCTTGAAGGAGCAGAACAAAAATAGGTACAAATCCTCCAAATAAGGGTTCAGGATAAAGCGTCTCTTACAATGTTTAATGTAGAGTTGACCACACTGGACAAGGTACCCATACTGATGTAGTGGAAAACATGCAAAACTTTAAGACATACTAGCAAAAACACTGGCTTGAATATCAATGAGTGTCTGTAGTTTGTTGTATTTATTTCTACGCAGCTAACTATGAGTTGACATGCTCACGAATGCCAGCAGCATTACTCCAGCAACTAAATAAAAATGGCTTAAACATCGTGAATATAATGAGTATTTCAGTGATAAACAATATAATTACTAAGTTGGCACATAAACAGAATTAAAAATAAGTTGAGTGGCATCAGTAAAGCAGAAATCTGAATGTGTGTATTCATTATTCTCCACAGATGTGTGTCTTGTACAAGTGTGCAGCATGCTTTCCACTCTAGAGCACTTTAATGTCAAACAGCCACATAATGTCTGTTTATAACTGTATGTCAAACTATTCAAGTAAGTGAATACTATTTGTTATGAAATGCGGTTACGCTTGGCTTTCATCATTTTGGGTTTTTTTCCATATTTGGCAGTGATAACAAAAATTGTTAGATGTTGCATCAATAGGCCATTTCAGAATTACAGAATTCTAACCAATATACAGTTGCTATATTCACTTTCCTTTTTAACATGTACAGATGTTGCTCTGTGGTGAGATTTTGGCTGGGGGTGGGAGTTGGGAGAGATGGTGAGTGCAGGACTGATCAACAGTGGGTAGTAAGAGAAGTGTAGCCACAGTTACCTTGTGAGAGATTTGCATTGTTTGTAGATGCAGGGGGATGAGTTTGCGTGGAAGGAATGGATGTGACTGTAACAGAATCAAGCTTTAGCATGACAAGCATACACGCCAGGATACATTACAATTACACTGTCTATACGTTTACCAAAATCAACATACAGTCTGTGCTCTGTAGGCAAAAAAAGCTAGAAATAGAGGCATAGGAGGCTGATTTAAGAACCAGAGCCAGAACAGTTGTGGCATCATAAAACTACAGAACTGCTATAGAAAAGTGTTGGATGTGACTTCTTTGGTGGTATTTTGGCTGATTTTGGATGCTTAGAGAGGTAATGAGTAATCCATGGTGAATGGTAATGGTGACTGGAGGCAGAGTTGCCTTCACTGTTATTTGGTCTGTCTAATCTGTAGATTAAACAGATGAATGTGCAAAGGAACAAATGAGCAGTAACTTACCATTACATTGTATACCTATGGAAAGAGAAAGAGTCTGAATCAATATCTGAACATTTTTTCACAAAAACAAACAAACAAACAAAATAATTTTCATGATCATGTTCATGCCCAGTTCTTAATCTGCTAATCTACTGGCCAGCACAAAATGGAAGGGTATTTATTATGTATGCCACAGTCTAGCTGTCATAGCAACAGAGAGCACGAACACTATTTCAGTTTTTTAACCACAACTTCCTGAGCGCTGACTAAAACCTGCCCCCAGCCCCAGTCAAATGCACTTTGGTTTCTTTTCTTTTGTTCTGCTTCATGCAAAGTTCACTTATCCGTTCCCAGAAACTCCTGAATGCAAATGAACATGCATACGGGTTGTCCTCAGTGCATCTGCAGATTTGCAGTTTTATTGTGTGTAATTTAGAAAAAAACTTTAAAAATGAACTGTATGGACCTTAAGAAATGTACTAGAGCAAAAGAAATAATAGTGCCAAAGAACATCTCCAAACATAAGTGCATGCAAAACACCACACAAAAACAGTCACCCGCTTTGTATCATGCTACCCTACAGAACTGAGGAGGGAGAACTCAACTTTCAGCCTTTCTGTTTTACGGATGTGGTTTTGCTCAACTCAAAATTCTCAGCTTGAGCTGCGCACATTTTGCCTCTACACTTTTAGAAAGTCCACCCACTTAATGGAACATGACAATTTGAGTGAAGAGCCATTCATAATTACCGCACTGATAAAGTTGGTCCATTTGGTTATAACATACAAAGTGTCTGTGACCCTCACAATCATGTCAGTCTTAATCCCGTCACCAGTCCAATAAGTAACTTTTGTACATCCATGTATCACAGAAGTCTTCACAGCAGCTTAAAAAAAATTCACTCTAATGTGTATCATAAAAACTGGTTAGATCAAGGTGGGAAGAGTTGCAGCCAAGTTTAAAATGTAAAGTGCAAATGTCACCAGATTTCAGTGAGAACTAAATTAAACTCAACATTTATATTCAAGCAAGGAAAACACACTGGACAGGATTGGTTTAATCTTAACTGTGATTAATGTAGCGATAGTTGCGAAGTTAGCGAAAGTTGACTACAGTAGATTATAGAAACAGAGTCGTGACATACCCATTAATCAGATTACACTGGTAACGACTTCAGCGAATACTTTCTAATATTAAATGTAGAAGTTCTGTGCAGAGGTTGTCACATTTTATTTATTTGCTTCTTTTACAAACTATGTATAACTACGCTGCATAGAACACACATAAAAAGTTCTTTTTTTCACTTAAGTTTTAGATTTAGATTTATTCATTTGAATGATGTTTGAATTTGTATGCATGGTAAAGCCCACATAGATAATATGCAATCTACAGCCCTGTATATGTAGACATCTGCGGTGAGGTATTCAGCAATCAGGGAAAATTTGGTCGGTAATCAGTTGAAACAGAATTTAAACTTCCTTTTTCTTTACTTCACCATTTAAACTCACATAAAAGTTAAAGAAGAATCTTTTTATGGCCTTCTGAAAGTTTCTGTACTGAAATACACTCTAAAAACCCACAGTGGCCATCCCTAGAGAACTGTGTTTTAAATGAGATGTGTTGAGAACCTTTAAAGATATATAAAACTTTCATATGATTTAAAGGTTTTTTGTCATATCAAGGGTTCTTTGAAGAACATTTTCATTATGTGAAGCCTTTAAAACATTTACACTCATTTCACATGCAAAAATGCTTCTATAAAGAACTATCTATAGAAAGCCAGAAATGTTTTGGTAACATAAAAAGGAACTTTTCTGGACCCTTTTGTAAAGAGTATATCTGGAATCTTTCAAATTAGCGATGGGAAATCGTAAAAATATGTATGACAATGATAGTTGAAGTTTTTATATGACACTATATACATTAAAATATATATTTTATGATGTTTCATAAGTTGGGACTGACAAAACGTGATGCAAAATATTAAAAACACAATGCATTATTCATACCATACACGATTATTCATACTTCCGTTTTCATAAAAAATGAAGTTGGAAAGTGTTCTTTATGTACAGATGATACCAATGATATACTAGTGATATACAGTAATTTAACTCAATAACAGTAATATACCATCATATTGCTCACCTGTTAGTCAAAGTTAACTGTATTGCACCTCAAAAAAAAGGTATAGTTATAATAGATTGGTCCAAGCTTAAATATTGGAAAAATATTTACACATAAACATGACTTAAAATCCATAATATGTTTTTATACTGTGTGTATAACAAAACAATAAACTCACAATTAGTTTTATGAGAAACTCCTAATTAGCAAACTCTGATCTCAACTGACTGGAGAGAGACAGACAGTTAAATGTCAGTGAGGTTATATACTTCATGATGAGAAAGCATTTTAGAAAAAGTGACCATGCTGTCGCATCATACTACATTAATCCAAAAATAAAAGATTCTCTGAATGTAGCTCGTGACACTATTAAGTAATCAGAGATCGACCACTGTCATCATGCAAGGCAGGAAGTGTAAAAGTGATAATTCTTTAGAAAGGGCTGAAAAACAAGCACTGCTTCCCTAATGTACAGCTGCTGAGCCATCTCTAGTAGCTGTATAATGTTTATACACACAATTGACTGTTGACTTCATCTGATGGCCGTAGCAAGTGAGCACATGATTGTTAAATTCACACTTCAGGCCCATCTCTCATTCTTTTTATAGTGCTGCAGTGTCTTCAGTCATTTACATTATATATACAGTAACCCCCTGCTTTTCGTAAAGGCTCCAAGACCACCCGCGTATAGTGAAAAACCGTGTTGTTGTGTTTTGGTTAAATAAAGTGCCTAAAATGCCTATTTTTTATAGTGTAAATCCTAAATATGCCCCCAAATATGCTCCCAAAACACTTTCATTTAATTTCAAATGTAAAGAAAAACCCGTATACATACTGTACCGTTTACACTGGACTCCAGCAGTGCTTGAATGTAAATACCCTGTATAGACTGTACTGTAATTCATGCACATGCATTTTTTTGGGTATGTGCTGTCATTAATAGATTCATTTATAGATTCATTTAATTTACAGTAATAAAAATACAAGGCTTTAAAAACAACACAAAGAAAAACATGAAAATACTCGTGACTGGGGAAATTCTGGACAGCAGCCAGTCAGCACCAAGGAAAAATAAATAACGTGCTCAGATTGGATACTTTCAAACCTCCCGTCTCTGAGTATAGTTTATAGTTATTTTTATATGGAAACGTTGCTGAATTTACATTAATAATTATCTTACAAAATTAATAAATTATATTTTTGTCACAAATATATGAACATTTACATATTGCCACAAAAAAACTGTTATGTCTGGGCCTTGTCCACCACGCCACCTCGTCCTCACAGGGTTTATGTTAGGGCATCTGGCGTCTGAGGCCCGGACATCGCAAAAGCAAAAAAAAAAATGGGGAGGATATCTGCCTTTTCCACATGTGCAGGGGGATTGTCAAAAAATTATTAGTTTGGTTCTCAGAAAAAATTAGCATGAGACTAAAACAGCAACTGCTGATCCACATATAAGAGGGGGTTACTGTATATACAGTAACCCCTCACTTTTACGCGGAACAGCAGTCACGGATTCAGTCTAACGCTGATATTGTCTGAGAAACTAACTGATAATGGTATGTGGAAATCGCTTTTTGTGGCAATATAAATATATATTTAGCATGTTTGTGCTAAAGTATCAAGAAAAATATAATTTACTAATTTTGTAACATACATATGAATGTAAATTCAGCTACATTTCCTTATAAAATATAACTGTATAAATATAGAAAATGTGTCTTGAAATTATAAAATACCACTGTACTTAGAGAGGGGAGGTTTCAAAGTAGCTAATCTGAGAACGTTATTTATTTCTCCTTGCTGCTGATTGGGAGCATCCCACGCTCGCTGTAATTAGAGGCGGAAGGTTGAAAGTAGCCAATCCAAGATTTGTTATGTAGTGCGCAGACGCAAGCTTGCTGCAGCATGACCCCTGTTTTAGACTGGATCCGTGTCCGCTGCGGTGCGACTGCGCTGCGACTGCGCTGCATTTCTATTCCGTTCGAGGCCATGCACCAATTCGCACTGGACGCGTTTGTGGTCCGTATCTGATCCGGCGCACTGCTGGTTTGCGAGATCACATGATCATGGGAGAATTGTAAGATTGCACGGGATAACGCAATAACAACCGTGGATAAACCAACGGCATTTGTTTTGCTGGTTTTTTTTGCTGATTTCTGCACACTACAAACATTATTAGTAGTTTCCTAGTTAATTTTGTCCTTGTTGTTGCTCAGCTTTAATTGTGTTTGTGTTTAGCATCGTGTTGCATTGCTGTGTTT
>JBBPDC010025749.1:0-12567 GCA_037974485.1 Hemigrammopetersius urotaenia | reverse complement strand
TGTGTGTGTGTGTGTGTGTGTGTGTGTGTGTGTGTGTGCGTGTGTGTGTGTGTGTATGTGTGTGTGTGTGTGTGTGTCTGCTGTGGTTTTATGTGCTGTTGTTCGGGTGTGTTTCTGTGCTGGACCACTGCTGCGAACCGGTTCCTATGGCAACACATCTCTCCTCCAGCCCAGCACCTGTTGATTAGAGATGAGGCTGAGGAGAGCAGCACACACACACAAACACACACACACACACACACACACACTCGGCTTCCAACCTTCCAGAATGTATTCTATTTACATATATTTACATAACGAAATAATTAATTATGCTACTTCTACTAAACGAATATATATATATGTATATGTATGTATATGAAGTGTGTGTGTGTGTGTGTGTGTGTGTCTGTGTGTGTGTGTGTGTGTGTGTGTATGTGTGTCCATTTTATATAGACATTCGAGGGGTATGAATGCAATATCTTGTTGAGTGATGTGGGGATGGGTTAGTGGCCATTTGTTTGTTTGAGACCTGAAGTCAGGTGATCAGTGATCATTTATTCTGCAGAGCGAATGGCTTTTACTGTGAGAAGCTGCAGGAACGTGTCCAAAAGTTTGTAGACAACAGATTCCAAGGGTGTTACTAACAGGGAGTTTGTCATCCCCTACTGCAGAAACATCTACTCTTCTAGATGTTAGAACATTGCTATGAGAATTTGATGAGAGCATTAGTGAGGTCAGGTACTTGTTGTGAGGACTTGATTGCATGAGAGTGAGCTTGATATACAGACCCCCCCTCGCCTCACCCCACCCTACTCTAGGCCCACCCACCCTTGTATCCCACTTTCTTACTGTCCTTGGTTAAGCCCCACATACTAACATGTTCATACTTCCCCAGTCAGTCTTACACAGCCTGGCTCTCCACACCCCTGCAGACCCAAAAGAACCCAGACGGACCCTCTTTCTAAACTATCTGACACTTTGTCACCTATATTTCAGTGACTCCTTAAATATTAACCACTAAAACACCACTTTGTACTTCCCCTCGCTGGCCACTTTAGAAACGCCCTCTTTGTGCTTCGACATCCACTCATTGGCCACTTTTTTGGGAACACCTCCTTATGCTTCCACTCTCTGGCCACTTTACTGGAAACACCTTGTGCTTCCGCTCAGTAGTCTAATAGGCTCCAACAGTGGTCCCTTTTCAGGTTGTTTCAGGTTCGGTCTGTTTAAATATGGTCATCATACAGACTCACCGCAGGATCTAAGAGGGTGTTACACAACAATATCCGACCATCCGAGAGTAACGCAGAGCACAGAGGAACCTTTGTGTCTCCCCGGAGTCCTCTGAGCAGGGGCCCCCCACTTGTGTGTCTTTGTCCTTGGTGCAGTCTGTGAAGGCCACAGTGAGTTAGTGTGGAGTAAAGAACAGGATCATGAGCCGCCTGCAGAAATCCAGGCTAAGTCTGTTCATCTAAACCACAATACCGAATGCTGACCTCACTGGTAAAACAAATCCCAATATGACTGATTTCAGGGACTGGAGCTTCGCACTTCTTAAGATTCAAGTTGTTTGTTATTCTTGTACCCACGAATTGCTTCTGAGACCACATAATATCTAGGAAAGAAAAAAAAATTGATGTCTATAAACAAATGGAAACAATATAAATGAATAAATGTATGCAGACTATAAACCAGATGTATCTAACAATATAAATATAATATATACAGACTATTGACTATATGTAACTTGTTAAACTTTAAAGAAATCATCTGAAAAATATCTCCCAAATACACTTGCTACAAGGCGAATGAAAAAAAGGTAACATGTGGAAGCTTAAGTTAGCATGTAGCATGTAGCATGTAAATTTAGCTCAGGAAGCTTTACAGTTGTAGCTAAATCATCGCCCAAAAGCTTTATGTTAGGTAGTTCCATGCTAATAGGTGGTATATACGCTTCCATTACTCGTTAGCTACAGTAGCCTTATAGCTTTAGTGCTAAATCTAAAGAGCCTAGCAGACCAGAAGAGAGTTTCTGTGTTGTTTTGCTGTCTTTTCTGCTCAGAAATAAATCACCTCCTTATTTGGAGATTACTGAAGTCTGATTTTAGGAGAAATTAGGAGGAAAAGAAAAAAAATCAACTTAAATCAGAAGTTCTTTTGCTGTTCTCATCATGCGGCTTCTCAGTCTTCTTCTCTTTAACAACATTATGGATCTCAAAACTGACTTTGGTTTGACTTGAATTTGATATTGCTCATTTAAAAGACAACCAGGTTTTCTTTCAAATCTTACACTTTATCTGAAGATCAGAGCAGTAAGATAAAAGACAGCACAATTTGAATCAAACTGAAATTAGTGGACAGCTCTTTCTCAGGAGCAAATGGTGTTAAACTGAGCTCAGGTCTGTCTCTTTATTCCGGGCAGGCTTGCAGGTAAGGTGGTCAAATGTGTTTGATATTTGATATTTGGTGTGTAAAATTGTGCAGCAGCTTCAGGATCTGCTCCTCTGAGGGCCCGAGTTCTGCTCCGAAAGTCATGCATTATACAGCGCCATAATTAAATGAAGTTCAGACACCGCTCAGCTTTCCACCTCCAGACAAATCAGTGCATTTAAAACACCATTATGAGTGAAATAGAATCCTCAATTAGAGCACAGATGATCTGAAGGGCTGTGAGTGTGTTTACTGAGAACATACAACATTAACTCTTAAACGGGGGACTGTTTTTAACAGCTCTACCTGTCGCCCATTACTGTTTTTGTATTTACTCTAGTAGCACGGCTTGCCTGCATGGCCACAGGTTTATGGCAGCAGTGGCAATTCAGACAGAAGCCTTTAGGTTTAACCCTCAGCTTAAGACAGCAAGAAAGAAGGCTACAATACGGGAGGAACCTGGAAACATGGCAGGGTGCTTAATTTGGTATTGATCAGTTGACCATTCTAACATTTTTGAGATGCCTATTCGGTCGTTATGAAACATTTTAAACCCTTATTGACTAATAAATGGTTTGAAGAGTTTGCATTTCTGTAATGAGACAGTTTTACTTTGTACTTTCTGGTTCTCACAATGAGTTTCCTGTATTGCGACCTCTGCCAGACAGTTCTTGCTAAATAAGCTGCGAGTGACTGAAAAGTCATTTGTTTGTCTGGCCTGGTATCGGCAAGCACCTCCTCAGGCTCTGATAGGAGACTCAGAAACAATACGGCACTGATTTGTGAGCCCTCACTGAACCTGGAATGAAGAAAGCCTGGCGAAAGATTCTCCATCCCGGCACAGGCGCATTCCCGCCTCTCCCGGCAGATCTGTAACGCATGGCTTTTATCAGACGTGTCACTGAGACGTTAGATCAGTGACTCGCTCCCATTAATGAAACCCAGATCAGCCTCATCTGGCCCGACTGTAGCACAATATGTCCAAGAAGCCTCCTGTTTATCTCCCTCTAATCTGTGAGGAGCGAAAACGGCCAGGATGCATTCCTGGGACACGGAGCAGCCAGTGAGTTGCTGAAGGGTAAGACGGCATTTGGAGCTGTCGGAACATCATACGTGGGAGTTGGACAAGCCGTGGAGAACGTAACGTTAGCTAAGAGCACTCTGCTAGTCACGAAAACACAGCATCACACAGATGGCACTGCTCTGAGAAGTATCAGATGTTTTTGCAGTAGTGGGGTGTGTGTGTGTGTGTGTGTGTGTGTGTGTGTGTGTGCTTTTGGATGATTTAGCCCACATCAAGGCTCCTTCTCTAAAACGTTATGGCAAAAATAAGCCTGTCTGGCCAGAAGGTTTTTTTAGCCATGTAGCAGCAGAATCAGACTTATCGACGTATTCATAAGACTCTGGTCTGTGATACAAGTTACAAACGCCATCCATCCAGACCTATGAACGACTCTGGCAGTCCAAAATGTTTCCTTGTAATTAAGTAAAAGGATAGCTCTTAATCAGTTTACAATAAAAATATAAATGGTGTCAAATTACTGGCTCCTAAAGTCATCAGGATGTGCAGTCTTGTGATGGCTGGTGCTTGGACCTCGCTTGTTGCTGAATGCAGCTGTAGTACATCATACCTGTCCGCAGTTGTGCCAAACGTGGATGCTATTGCAAATAAAGCAGCATCACGCATCACGTTTAGCAACTTGGGAAACTGTCTGTGATAGTTCAGTATTCTCCCCTCATCCCAACATAAGGCAAAGAAATGTTTGGTGTCTAAAGTTTGCTAGCTTTACAAGTTAATGTTGCTCAGTGGTTAAGGAGGCTGACAGCCATCAGGTTGGCATGGTGTTAGCTGCAAGCCTACATCTTCTTACTGTAGTCAAGCTGTAGTCAAGCTGTAGTCAAGACCACCTTATCGATGCCAAAGCCAGGACTAGTCAAGTCTGAGTCAAGGCCTAGTCCCAAGAGGTTTGAGTCCAAGTCAAGACTAAAGTACTATAGCTGGGGACTGACATAAGTATGCAAGCCTGAATAGACGTCAGTTCGTATGCAAAATGCACCAGTTTTCAATCTTCACAGCGCAAATGTGTACCTAATACATACTGCGCGCATAACCTCCCACCCCCCTGGAACCCCGCCAAGGCTTAGACCCCGGTACGAACGCCTGCCCCCCGCCCAGCAAGCACACCAAGGCCAAAAATTATTATTTTTATTTTTGTTGCGTACCAGTTAATTCATGTAGGTACTCGGAGTACTAGAGCAAAAAAATTATGTCAACCCCTGACTATAGCCCTGTGGTTTAGTCCCGCCATGTAGAGTGACACTGTAGGACACCCTGTCATCTGTAAAAGTGGACTAATGGCTAAAACAGTGGTAGCAGCTGTTCTGAGGCCAGGATTTAGCTTATATGTTTGTCTGTCTTGGTTGTTTTGAGCATCCACCTACACTCTTTTCATTTGGGGCAGATTGTGGCCCAACTGAGTGAAGATTGTATCCGTCTCCCCGACAGATCACAGTCGGACTCCCTGTGGAGACCCCCTCTGCCGCTAGCTGCCAATCCCTAATCCCTAATTCCTGCTCCTCACCAGCAGAAGACAGTAAAATTATTATACATAATCCAGGGACTTTCCGGAGAAGCTTTCGAAAGACTTACTCAGCTGGATGTAATTGACCTTTAAGAAACACTTTATCTAGCAGTGCTACTGTGGCTATCAGTGGATGCTAACATAGATGAGTTTACATGATCAGTCACACACTGGGCTGATGGTTTTCGTGTAATATAAAGCAGTTTTTAGCTCATTTTTGGTCGTGCAATTTCCTTCAGGATCAGTAAAGTTTTCTGATTTCATTGATTTTGGTTGAAAACTGATAATCCATTCTGTCTGTGTGTGGTATCTAGCTAGAGCTCTCCCAGTGCTCAGGCCTTCTGGAGCGGGACTGTAAGACAAACCACCAACATCATTAGGAGGAGGAACCAGCTAGTTCTTCTGGAAGATATATATGCATCACAACTATACAGCCAGGTTTCAGTCTCTTCTAGATACAGCATTTCACTGACAGAAACAGGTTTCAGTCAGTTCTAGATGTGAGTTTAGAACTATAGTACAGGGTTTTCTGTCCTTGTTTGAGATACATTACCTGAGCTAAAGGACTAACTGTTACACGATGCTGTCAGTTTTCAGTCTCAGGAACCTTTAAGAACCTGAATTTTCTTTACTTTTTATGAAATCCAGTGTCATATTTTGATGGATCTGTTGTAGGGATGGTTTTGGTTAGTGATACTAACTTTAATTTGCTCCATCTCCACAGCTAACTCGGTGATGGGGAACATGACTGAGTCAACCATTGCAACTGCTTCAAATGGGACCTCCCTGCCAGCAGATGTTGATAAGGCAAAGCTGAAGGATATGACCCAAGATTCTAAGTCAGTCGGCAACTTATTCCTCCACCTCCGAGCCGGACGGAAGCCAAGGGATGGGGCCGAGCTGGGCAGTGGTATCGAGGCAGATGTCCTTTCAGTGGCCACGTCCGCACCTGAAGACCCTATAGACACTGTGGACACTGCAAGTCCAGAGATAAGCCAAGATTCAGCAGAAAATGAACACCTACTGCCTCACAACACCTTTATGGAAGAGGAGGACCTTAGGCCACATGTCTCCACAGAGTCATCCTGGCATGTTCCCAAGGTGAACATGGAGAACACTGTGGTTGACTTGGACCTCCAGGAGTCCCCAACCACCCAATTCCCTGCTGTTCCGCCGTCGCAACCCGTGACCGTGGACTTCGACATCGGCACTCGCAGGGAGCTTGTCCCACCTTCCCCGTCTGCCCATGAGCTTCAAGGTCGCAACCCCACTGCCTGGGCCGCGCCAGATAACTATGACTACCTCACTCCATATGATGATAGCGTGTCCCCAACTTCAGATGACTATAGCACCACTGCCGACCTGTACGAAGAGGAACTGTCCACCACACCTCCGCCCAGAACCCTCCGTCCCCGCTTCCCCAGCCCCTTCATCCCTTCCAAGGAAGATGGCCCCCGTGTAGGAATCTCCAGCAATGGCGCCGACTGTCGGCTGGGCTATGTTCGCACTAACGGTACCTGCAAGTCTCAGTGCGACACTTTGCCCAGCTACTGCTTCAACGGTGGCCAGTGCTACGTGCTGGATGGCATCGGAGTCTTTTGCAGGTAAGGTCAGGTCTACACTTGTCATGTAGTGGCTACAAACACTAATCATGGCAATTCCACCCATCAAAAAGCTCCCTCTCAGAACGTTATTCCAATAAATGGTTATGGTTACACCGCTTGAGTCACCAAAGAAAAGATTTACCACTATTTTACCATCACCATACCATCATATTCATAGGGGGTCAGTAGTGCATAAAATGCCTATATTTGTGTTGGCGACATCTAGTTCCATTCACCATCATGGTAAAGAAATCTGAGTCTCTACAATGAACCATTTCACACCAAACCCACTCTAGAACACTAAATTGAATTTCCTGTTTAACAGGTGGTCATTATGGACACTGTTTTTTTCTACAATCTGCTTGAGGTTTTGTCACAGAACAAAAGAGTGATCTGAAAAAACGAGAAAATTGGGGTTTAAACCTTGAAGCGTGCACTCTGCCTTGGTGTAGACGATTGTAGATGGGTTTGAAAAGCTCATGTTTACTGGGAAATACAGGAAGGGAATCCCATACTTCGCTGCACAAAAGCAAAACGGTTAAGACGATTTGCGTGTGTTATTCGCTTTAAAGGGAGATTGTGGGCTCTGCACAAGGACAGGCCCAACGTCACCATGGACAGAACACAGGACCACATATTTTCCTGGATGCTTTATAGGGAAAGTTTATTAGGAAACTTTTTCTCACTGCCAGATAGTGCTCGAGTTATGCTGTTTGGCCCAAAGCATGTGACCCACATCCACACGTGGCTGAAGATTGTGTTCATGAGTCTGTTTTGTTTGCATGGTTCCAGCACAACCGTCCCCTTTCCGAAGAGGACGGTTACAAAACATGCAGCAACAGTTTAATACCAGTGTTTTAACACATCCAGCCCGTTCGTAGATTAGAATGGAAGAATCTAATGGCTTGGGGCTCTAACAACCCTAGGATAAGCCCCTAAAACTGGGCCAAGAGTGCACAGGCCTGTGTTTCAGTGTTACCAAGGTGAGGATTAGGCTAAATTGGGGGAGGGATGGGAGATAATGTGTCCTCCAGCTGTACCCTGGAGGTCATGTAGCATGCGTTAACGCTGTTGGACTGGATTTTTGGAAAGAGGCAAGGACTGACGCACTTAAAAGTATGCAGATTGAACTTAGATGTACTCCTTGGAGAACTTTTCTTCATTAAATCAACAGTTATGATCTTAGCTGTCTGACTAGTAAGCTACCAGTTGTTGTATTTGGGAGTGAAAATATTTGAGAGATCTGTCTGTAAGTGAAAGAATTTATTGGTGTAACACAAGCCATCATCCTTTAGTTCCACAAGTCAGATTTGATTGTTTGGGCAGGTTTTACTGATAAATTAATGCTTCTGCTCCATGAGGTGAAAGTCTGAGGCTCTGTTTACACTGCAGAACAAACCTGATTTGTTTCTTAAACCAGTCGGTTAGCGAATTTATCACTGGTTGCCATAGCAATGATACAACAAGCATATAGTGACCATGGACCAGCAAAACTTTGTGAACCAGTCACATTTCTGATTTTGGATCCTGATGTATGATGTTCCTTCTCCTCTACAACTAGCAAAACCTTCATGACATGTTTCATCACATGCTGCATTTTTTGTCAGCTAGAACATGAACATCAAAATGAGCTGGTCAGAAGATTAGCTAGCAGGCTAACAGGCTCCACTGTTAGGCCTCATCCACACGGACATTTGAATCTTGCATAAATGAACGTGCTCTGAAGGCGTTTTTGTTGTGTTTTGTATCTGCCCATCATTGACTTCAGTGAGGCGCCACACTGGCATTCGTTTGACACTGTTTAACTCCAGCCTGCAGCCCAAAGTGTAGTTTCGTGTTTTCACCTGTGGGGGCAGTAATGATTCTCTCCAGATTGTTTACACGTTGGACATCTTGATTTATAGTTCTACATGGAAACTTACAATCGACATTCTTGTTTAAAAACCCCTCCTGATATGATGCCAAAGGCAGGAGAGGAACAAACATCATCACCGATATTGGGTTCACCCGCTTACTGCACAGAGTCGGGTCAAAGGGACGTTTTTTGTGCTTTTTGAAGACGTAACGATTTCTGCAGAAGTTCTTTAACCGCACTTGCATATCAGGATCTGCTTTTGATTCTGCTGCGACTGGTACAAAAGCACATTACACGCCACTCAACTAATATTTGTTGCGGTTCCCAGAACATGGGACATATTTGGCCCTCCAGAACGTCAGCTGAACGGCATGTAAACGCAACAGCGATATTTTCTTTGCTTTCGTCAGGATTTTGGCAGAAATTGACTCCAAGAGGACGTTGCATGCAAAGTTTTTTGACGCCACCTGAACCCACAGCTGACTGAGTGCTGGGGTTGAACGCCCGTGTGGCTTCAATGAGCAGAAAAGCGGTCAGCGCTCAGTCCGCGCTCACCTGGTGCCACGAACACCCCGAAAAACGCATGATTCAGACGTCAGTGTGGACGAGGCCGTAATGTTCAGTTCTGATTAAGTTCTGATATATATATACGTGACGCAGCACTGCCTTTACTGTCACATGTTCTGACATCTAGTACCAGCAAACCAAAAATGAGGAGAAAACACCTGAAGCCTAGTCTGGCACTGGAATCAGTATTGAGATGTTAACCTCCGTATTACATGGTATCAGATCAAATACAAGATCAAACAGTGGTGAGGACCCCCCCTGCATCTCCAGCATAAATGATAACAAAAACATGTAAGTGGACCAAGGCGCCCTAACCGTTGCATGCAACTGGATGTATCAGTGCAGTGAGGAAGGATCGCAGTTGGTTGATCACTAGTTTTTTCAGACACAATGAGCCTGATAGGGCTGCTGATCTTCACCTTCTCGCTGTGACCTGAAGCTGCAGCTTGGGATCATTACCTGCTGGTCGTCTCTGGCTGGGGAGTGTATCTGTGTGAAGGAACAGTATGAGGCAAGGAGTCATGTAGATGAGATGCAAACGTAAGGCAATGGAGAGTTAGGGCATGCTAACATAACCGGGTCTCAATTCAAAACAATACTAAATTGATAACTTAGCTAATGCTAGCTTTACTTGGCAGAGATCAGAGGAGGACAAAATCTAAGAGGGACAGTTGGTCAGCTGTATTCCAGAAATCTCTGCCTGTAATTGAAGATGGTTATATTCCCACACCGAGGCAGATTTGCTGCTGTTTAGGGGACAGTCCTACATAATGTAGCTTTTATATAGGATATATGATCGGAGGAGTAACCACAGAAACAGCCCTGAAGGAGGCTGGTACCATAGAAACAGTAATAAAGAGCCGATGGTGTGCAGAAATGTACCGGGGAGGGTGGGAGGTGTGTCTGCACAAATCTGAAAAATACATTTTATTTGAGACCACAAATGATTTATGCCATTTCCGTTTTCTGCTTAAACATTTGCTCGTTCGTCACTCTGGCCGCCGCAACCCCTCCCCTCCCCTCCCCGTTCTCTCCTCACCCTTATGTGTGCAGTGATCTGAAACGGTGCCCCCGACCCCCAGAGGATGATATACACACTAAGGAGCTTCCGTTTGCTCACACCAGCCGGATCTGTTTCTTTATGGCCCAGTTGCTTGAGTTGGATTAGGCCTTGTGTTTTTAGATAATGATGTATGCCATGATGTATGTAGCTTTAAGCTCTCTGATTGGATCATGCTGATTGGCTGACTGTCCAATAAGCACAGTCTGTACCTCCTAACGATGCAGTCGTAATTAGTTCTGCACAATATATAATTTGCTAATTGTTAAAGCAATATTGATCTCTGCAATACTGATATTGCAGAAAGCTGCAATATGCAAATGAGGATCTTACCAATCACAGTATTTCTAACAGGGCGAGCAACCCCTGTTCCCTGGGGAATCAAAGTCTTCATGTAATCCAACACGAGTCTAATTGTTTTTACTGATCTTCAACCATTAAAGGTGCCAAATCACTGTATAGGTGGGCCTAGACTCCAGAGTAAGGAATACATATTTAAATGTGTACATTTTGTATTTTATGATTTGAAAACAGGCTGTTATTTATTTGCCATATATTGTCTGCGTAGATGGCGTAGCAAATGTACTATCTGAAACAACATTTACAGACGTTTAGCCTTTTTAATTCCAGAGAAGTGACGATTTGGGCCATTTAATATCATGGAAGTCATCGTAATTGCAATATATAGCAGTAAAATTGCAATAATGATATGGGTGGAGGTTGCTCAGTGGGTAGGATACTTGCCTCCCAAGGTAGGATTCATGGGTTTGAATCCTACCTTGGGTCCCTGAGCAAGACCCTTAACCCCAAGTTGCTCCAGGGAGACTGCCCCCTGTAGTTAGGGAATGGAAGTCGCTTTGTATAAAAGCATCTAATAAAAGCCGTAAATGTAAATGATATTTTGTCCATATTGTGCAGCACAAACTTGTTAGTGCTACACACTCACTTGTTAGACCACTGCTCCCTTTCACAGTCAAGGATGGGTTTATAGCAACTAAAACTTAATAATGCTTATTACAGTGCTTAAACATAAAACATGAACTTAAAATCACGGATGTATTTTTTAGTTCGCACGAAATCATTAGACCTTCTCTGAAGACCTTGAAGTCCCTAAGAGCTCCCTTCTAATGACAAAGGCCATCAAGAGGTCTTTCGTATTGTTGTGGTTGGAATCAATGGTTGTATAAATCTGTATAAATGTGTTTTCTGAGAAGTTACTCCTGTGTATCTGCTCTGTTTGGTAGATCCAGAGCGACGTACACCAGTGCTTAAGTAGTCCACATCTGTTCTTCATACCTGTAGAATTAGAATCAGATCAACATCTGCTTTTAACCAAGTTACAACCGGCTCAGTTACGCACCTTAACAAACCCGGTCAAAAAGAAAAAGTCAGAGGTTAATACACTGTGGTTTTATGAAGATCCATACTATTGTAATTACGTACCAACCATTCTTTTCTGTTAAATTGCCTGACTGTGTGCGATTAGAGGTTGATGTGGCTGTACAGATGTGGCTGTGCAGCTTGTATGGACTTGTGTGCTGCTCTGACTCACCAAAGTGGGTCAGTCTGAGTTCAGGACAGCTGTGGTTGGGGCAGAAGTTCAGAGCGCTTCAACCCTCTTTCTTGCCTGCAGTCCACCTGTCATACAAAAAAAATGCATGTTCCTGAGGTCCTCGGGTTTTACAGTCTTTTGGGAAGAGCCTTTTAACTTCAAGAAGGTTCCCCACATTCAAGCACCTCCTTACAAACGTGGTTGTTTAAAGAACCCTCTGCTCATAAGTTCCTATGTGGCTTTGCTCCCTTGGGGAGGAGAACAGGAACACTGATGTGAGGTGAAGACCAGTGCAGTGTCTGTTCTGCTGTAGATCTTGCAGTTTCATGGAAAACAAAGTGTCTGTCTGGGAAAAGGAGAGGGAAGAATGTGGAGATCAGAAAGAAAAATGACAGTGACTCAGACTCAGCGCTGCCTGCCAACAGGAACACAACAGGCATGGCGAAGTGTGTGTGTGTGTGTGTGTGTGTGTGTCTGTGTGTGTGTGTACGTGCGCTGGCAGTTCCATCAAGGCCGACCCCAACATTTTTTTATTGTGCATTAACGCAGTTATTTTTAATCCTTTTATTTTGAAAGTTTTTGTTTTGCATTTGTTTTATATTTGATTACATTCATTGTTAAGAAATATTTGAACTGTTACTGTGTAACTGTGTTGAAGGGAACACTGCTGTTTAAAAGCTCCTTATTAGTTTAAAGTGTTTAAACCAAATGTTATTGCACTTTTGTTCATATAGCAGTAACTTAAAAAAATAAAAGTGCATAATACAATACTTTTTAATTAATTATTGAATTTTGCATATAACAGTGGGATTCATCGCAAATAAAAATGTAATCATTGCTCAGCATTAATATGTATATATATATATATATATATTAGAGGTGGGCATAGATTAATCTAGATTAAAATGCTCCCCCCCAAAAAAAATGATCCCAAT
>JBBPDC010025739.1:0-12567 GCA_037974485.1 Hemigrammopetersius urotaenia | reverse complement strand
GTCTCGTCTCTCTATGTACCTGTACAGTATATAGCAGAGATGACAATAAAGTTGACTTTGACTTTGACTTTGACTTGGGTGTCTTGCTTTGGGTGACTATTTTGCAACACTACATGCAGTTTTTTTAATATACAATGTTTAAGCAAATAAAGTATTTTTTTTACTGATTTTTTACACCAGGCTTAAAATCTTCAGGAAAAATGTTTTTTTTTAGATGCTAAATGAGCTGTATAAAAGGAGTATTCTGCTCAACATTCATGTTTATGTTGTTCAGCGAATGAATTTATTGTTCAATAAAATAATTAAGCACTGATAACATTTTCACAAATAAATCTGCATCATGTTTTTTAATTGTATCCTTTTGCATGCATATCTGTTTAAGACCAAACAAAATGTTTATATTTATGATTGTATATTACTAATTTTCAATACATTATTCAAAATGTCTAGTTAATTCTCATTAGTTCCCATACATTCCCATAATTCCTGTGGAAAGTTTCCAATCTGGAATATTTCCAAAACTCTTGAACTAAAGTTCCCATGGAAAGTTTCTGAAAATTTACTGGAATTTTAGCTGGAATTTTCCACTCCTTTGCAACCCTACCCAAGAGTGATAAGTTGCAACTACGATCACTCCAAGAGCAAGGTGTGTAATAGTCGGCCAGGTCACGAAGGTCCTCAGGGTAACTGCTAACCAACTGAAGGCCTCTCTCATGCTGGCTAATGTTAATGTTCATGAGTCCAGTTTCAGGAGCTGGCAGCCTAGTGGTTAGGACCCTGCAATCAGAGAGTCGTGGGTTCGATTCCCAAGACCGCTAGGCACCTCTGAGGTACCCTGAAGAAGGTACCGTCCCTACACACTGCTCCCCGAGCACCGTGTTCCTGGCTGCCCCCTGCTTCACTTGGTGAATGGGTTAAATGCAGAGGTTGAATTGCGTGATGTTCACACTGTGCTGTAGTGTGTTCACGTATCGTAGAATGGTCACCACAGTATGAACTAATAACAACTAAACTCAACCCTCGCCCATTATTATTACTACCAGTTGAGGCCTACCACAGTGTGTGGCTTTTCTGTACCCAAGAAGGATAAAAGGCTTGATCATAGAATGTACAGGAAAAAAGGTTTTCTTTTTTGGGGGGTTGTGGTGGTGTTGTTGGCAGCAGATTTGGTTCTGCCCAGTGTTGATTGAATGGCTTTGGCCTCAGTTGCATGCATTGCCAAAATCTGGGCATAATTACACACATTTTGGGGACACTAAATATAACATGGGACTGATACTTATTCTAAGACCCAGCTACTTTTCATTTTGACTGAGCATGACTAAAATTCTATAACATTGTGATCAAATGACTAAATCAAACATAAATTATGTGTAACAATGATCAAAGACTACACCACAGGGTTGGGTAGTAGCCTAGTAGGTAAAAACCTGCCTGTGAACACAATGGCCACAAAGCTGCAGCATCAAACCCCCACTTTCTACCACTGTGTCCTTGAGCAAGGCACTTAACCCTCAGTAGCGCCAGGGGGACTAGCCCTGTAACTAATGATTGCAAGGCGCACTGGATAAGGTTGTTTGCCCAATGCCGTAAATGTAAATAAGACTACTGTAGCAGGCAGTTTCTTTCTACCTTTTTATGCATATGTATTTAAATGTCTTTTGTATGTAAATGTTTTTGTGTAAAGTGACCTTGAGATTTGTGAAAGGCACTTATGAATAAAACATATTATTATTATCATTATTATTATTATTATTATTATTATTATTATTATTATTATTATTATTATTATTATTACTTACATTCCATGGTTCATATTTGCTTTGGGCGACCAGCTCATACTATTTTGCAACATGGTATTACATCATTTTACTAATCCTAGAAAGCGGTATGTACAGTTTGAGTGATACCTACAGTGTTTAACATAATAATGTGCAATTTAACACAATTCGGCATTTTAGCAAATAACTAATTTTTGATTGGGATTGAATTGAATATTACACTAGTATGGATCCCGAGTGTTGATTTTACATTCAAATCTAAACTGCATGGTAACTTTGCTTTCAGAAATATCAAAAGTAAAAAAAAGCAAACCCAAGTGCAGTTTTACATAGCTGTCCAGATAAATTAAGAAGAAAATGGTGATGGAAAAGAATATACAATATGTATACATGATATACGATATGCTATATTTATCATGGCATTGAGGGGTCTTTATTCTTTCCCTTTATTTTTACTTCTGCATACAGTGAGTGATCTTGTTTCATCTTCTTTTCAGTTCTTCTAGAGGAAGGAGGTCTCTGAGAAAAACTTAGTGATGCATAATTCATGGCATCTCTCTCTTCAGCCTGGGACAGAATGCAAACATGGTAGAAAGACAAAGTTAAGACATAGATTAGCACACAGTGAAATAAGAATGCTTACTCTTATATCACTTACTACATTTTCCAGATAATATTCTATCACATCCTCAATGCATGTATTTGTCTTAAAATCCAATACAAGCTATAGATAAACACACAAATAAGTGTGTTATACACTGACCGCAAGAGATTAGTATGAACATGTTTTCCAGGTTTCAGACTACTCACCAACTGTCAGACAGGTTGTCTACCCAAAAAACGTGACACCAAGATTATTCATTTATGGCCTTAAGTTAGGGCCATGAATATGGAAAAAAGAAAAATCATCTTTACAGCCCCAATTAAATTTCTATGGTAGCACTGAGCTAATGCAGACGCACAGGTAAACATGTACATCTGACACTCATAAAAGGCATTCAATAGATTTTAATGGAATCTTGCAGCAGACAACATGTATCTTAACATGAATTTGCAGATTTCTCATTATAGAGCCCTGGTATATGCAGCTGATTTAATTCAGGTTAGACTATTTCTTAATTTGTGATGTATTCAAGACTTCCAGACAGAAAAGCGTTTCTGCATAATCAATTCTACCGGTAAGTCAAAACATTGGTCAGTTTCACTGTCACTTTCTAATTATGGCTGTAGTTCATTTGGTGTAAGTTCAGGTCATAATAATGGGAGAGTTAGCTTGGTTGTAACTATCTAAATACAGCTGAAAGAAATTGACAAATTGACAAAGAGAGACCTGTACACCTCAAGCTTTTATGCAGTTTTAATGGGTAAGACTGTCCAGTCCTTCTCCTGGTGACTTGCCCTATTAGAAAGTAAAGGTCCAATCCAAACCAAACACACAGGTCTAATTTTCTCATTTCTTACTAATTTTATTAGGTGAACCTTGTGTTGCTAGAGCTAAATCCTGCAGGTTCAGTAGATCATGAGGAGCAGGGTTGGGAACTCTTAATGGTAAGAAATGTACCATGTGAACTATGTGATTCTGTCATTTGAATTCAAAAATTCTCTCAAGCTAAATGGACCATAGTGTGTGAATGAGATGAGAGAACATATTACAAAGTTATATCAAACTTTTCTATGGTGGATCTAAAGTTTAAAAAAATACATTTACATTTTATTTGTATAGAAAATACAGTTAAATTGTCTGATTCATCTACTGAGTGAACTGGTGCATAAGGATAAAGGTAAAGACACTGAAGTATTCCTTTAAGAATATCTTTACACTGTTTGTATCCTATCTTGGCACTTGCATGGCTCGTAAAAAAGATGTAATCCAGCATGTAAAAAATAAAGAATGATGATAATAAACACAGAAAGAAAGACACAAATACAACCCTGCTTTTACCTGATTCAGTCGAGTGGCATTGTTGTCACCTTGGAAATGAAGAACAAAATGTACATGTTTTTGTAATGTTAACAAAGATGACAAGATGACAAAAAACATTGATCAAATGACTTTTAAGTCTTACTTTTTTGTCTGTACTTGCATAAAAGTCCTCCCAGAATTACAGTCACACACACAAATATTATGTTTGAAGATGCCAAAGCAAGAAGAGTTGAATTCGGATGAATTCCAAAATGAATTCCAAAATCTAGATTATTCAGAAGAAATAAATAAATAACATTTCAGAAAAAAAGATGAGTGAAGTGATGTAATTGAAACTAAGTTTAGACTAGTTTATTATTCAGAATGCAATGAGAATATGGAGCTTTTGAAATTAGAGTATTTTAACTAAATGAATAAATTTACCTTTAATATGAAGTTCAGTTCGGTTTCCAAACAGTATATATCCTCCCACAGCCACAGCACAGTAGTAAGTTCCAGCATCAGAGAGGCTGAGGTTCCTCTTGGTGAGTTTGTAGACACAGCTGTGTGTAGGAGAACCAGTTTCAGAGCTTTTCTCACACTGATCACTCCTGTTTCCATAAGAGTAAATGATTCCTGGATGAAATTCCTCTGATCCATGTCTGAACCAGTACACACTGTGTTCTCCTGCAGAGGTGTCTGTGAGTACTGAACACTGCAGAGTCACAGAGTCTCCTGGATGAACAGCTTCAAACACAGGCTGCTGGAGAACTGTGTACTTTTTCAATGGTTCACCTAGAAAGAGGAAAATAAAGAACTGTTTCACACACAATACTACTCAACACTGATAAGGAAAAGTTTGAATATTCCTCTTACCTTCAACAATCAAAAGGGTTCCTTCCTTAAAGGTGAGTTCATAAAAATATATGTTAGCGCAGTAGTAGGTTGCAGTGTCTGATGGCTCTAAGTTGGAGATGCTCAAAGCAAAACTGCCAGCTACTATTTCTGTTTTAAAACGGCCACTTTTAGCAAAATCATTATGAAATATTCCAGGCTGATACTGATATGATGTAGCGATCACAAGGGGTTTCTCATCAAACTTTTGTTTAATCCAAGCAAAATTAGTTTTTACATCTTCTGACCCTTTGCAGGATAGATGAACACTGTCTCCAGCTTTAGCGACCTTCAGACGATCCTGATGAACTTTGTTACCAGCATAAAAGACTGGAAAACAATCAGGTCACATAATTATATAGAGTTTTTATATACAGTAATCAGATAATATACAGTACATTCAAATGTATTTATACTCACAGATTTGGTTGAAAAGAACAAAAACTAAAAGGTATCTTCTCATTTTCAAAGGGTGAAGGCCTCTTTCTAGAAAAAAGCGAATACAATGTTAAAGAATTACTGGAATGAAGATTTTTTTAGTCCACTCACAGCAACCGTCTCAGTTGATGAGCTTCAGTCAAGTGTGTGGGGAGATGCTGCTTTCAGGCTGGCTGATAGATATTGCGTCAAAATAGGTCAGAATTCTGAAAGAGAGGATGTAACTGCACACCAGGGGGTGATGTGTTATTATGAGTTTAAAGATTTTTGTTTTGTTTTGGGTTTTTTTCTTCAGTGTACATGTTTTTGTCCTATTTGCAGTTTGAGGTTAAAGACTAAAAAATACTGAAAAAAAAGATTCAAATATATCCAGCCCCATACACACACACTTTCTGACGAGGATCCTTCAACAAGTGACGATTTTTGCAGTTGCAAGGATGCCAGGTAGTAGCTAGATCACAAGTTTTTGTCAAAACACCCAAAAAGAGTGTGTAATCAATTTTAAGTGAGTTTTCATTTTGCATGTATGTGAATGGTGACTTGTGTAGAATGATACTGAATTTGTTAAACATTTCATTTTAGAACTGATTATTATAATTGTTTTGCATTAGCAATGGTGGTTTTAAAAGGATATCTGCTTACTTAGTGACTTGTGTAGATGTAATCTATTGCATTGATTATTTGCCAACATCTTGTCTTGTGGTTAATACATGTATGTAAATATGTTTATACATTTCTGGAGGAGTCTTCTGGAGGAGTCTTTGCTTTCTTCTTCTTGCATTCTATTCCCTAGCCTACACCCAGACTTGAGATTTGTCATATCTTTTATACATTTCTGATGGTAATCTGGGTTTGTAGACACCAGTGCAAAAACCACACAACGGTTCTTCACAAGACATAGCAACGCTTTCACTGTCTCTGAATATGCTGTCATTTCATTCCTCTCTCACAGATATAAAACAAAAGCTTGTAGAAATATGTGCAGTAATTGTATTTTATTCACAGTTCATTTTTACAGTATTATTAAATTCATGGGTTCAAGCAGTAATTTACAGTTTAGAAAAATGATACTTAGAGAACAAAGAATTCTATATTATGATGCAACAATTACCTCCAGAGATTCTGTTTCAGTTAACAATGAAACTGGAATGTTAGTATAGAATTCTAGAAGGACAGGGAGAAATATTCAACCTCAGTAGCACAACATTGTTTTACAGAACTCATAACTCAAAGAAGTAAAAAGTTTGTTAAGCCTTTGTCAGCAATCATTACAACAGCAGCAAAGAAAAGAGAGTTCAAAAGGTATCCAATTCATCTCTGCTCATGATATATGACCCGAGAATACACTGTAGTTTCTTCATAGTTCTGTGGTGTTCTCCTGTAGCTGGAGGACGGTGGTTTTTTGGTGAAGCTCAGTGCATCAATGTTCAACATTTCATCATGCGCAGCCTGTGGAAAAATGTTTAATATATTTAACTTGGTGAGTAGGTTAAATGGTGCATGAAAACTCTGAGAAATAATACACTGTGACAAACATAAAAGCACCTTTGAGAAATAATGCACAGTGCTAAATAAACACCTTAAAATCAATGTCACAAAAGTGTTTTAGTAATGAGTGGGTAATGCTTATTTTATTGAAAGAGATGCAAATATGCTAAACTGCATTTACACAAACATCGAACAGCACTGACCCCCATCCCCACCTGATCCCAATTTTGACTTCACTATTTTTAGTATTCCTTTATAGCTTTAACTGATCATTTACATATGATTTGTGTAAAAGGAGAATATGTATCTACTATTCTGCCTCACTTCAGTGGTCATATTCTGTAATTATTTGGTTATTATATGCATGTAAATATACTCATAAATTCCTTTGTATCTAAAAAAAAAGTACTTAATTAATTGTACTTCTTATTTTTTATTTTATTATAATCCTATTATTTGTGTATATTGCATAGTGTATTGCATATTGAGATTTTTTATTCAGATCTTTTCCTTTTTTGAGATTTTTTCTTTTTTGAGAGAAATTTGAACTTCCTGCAGCTACTAAGAATATTTAGCATAGATGAACACTTCACTGAATTATTGTTTACTCTACTGAAAACACAAAATGCAAAATAGAACTTCATTTACACAAACACACACACACACACACACACACACACACACACACATACAGCTGAAAATACAATTAATACAATGATTACAGTAATAACTCACCTTTTGAATGACTGCTGAGTGACACCACATAATGACAGTTAAGATAAGTATCAACAACAAAATGATGTTTGAGTAGATCGATAGGAAACAAAACGTACTGGCCGTTGATGGAGAGTTACTGTCTGAAACGACAGAAGAATTTATTGTAATAAAACAGTATCAATAAAATTTCAGGGTTTGGCAATTTTGGGAATTTTTGGAAATTTTAGTTTTTACCTGTGATATTCAGTTCAGTCCCATTTCCAAATAATATTACACCACACACGGCCACACCACAGTAGTAAGTTCCAGCATCAGAGAGGCTGAGGTTCCTCTTGAGGAGTTTGTAGACACAGCTGTGTGTAGGAAAATCAGTTTCAGAGCTTTTCTCACACTGATCACTCCTGTTTCCATGAGTGTAAATGATTCCTGGATAAGATTCTCCTGACCCACGTCTGAACCAGTACACACTGTGTTCTTCTGCTGAGGTATCTGTGAGTACTGAACACTGCAGAGTCGCAGCGTCTCCTGGTTGAACAGCCTTAGACACAGGCTGTTGGTAAACTATGGTCTTTTTTGATGTTGCACCTCAAGAAAGAGAAAAATGCATCTTTACTGTAGTGCTTTTACATCTTTTACATCTATTATTTGTAATTGTTCTCTGCATAACTAAAGAAAAGTCTAAACATTTCTCTTACGTTCAACAATAAGAAGGGTTCCTTCCTGAAATGTGATTTCATAAAGAAATGTGATAGCGCAGTAGTAGGTAGCAGTGTCTGATGGCACTAAGTTGGAGATGCTCAAATTAAAACTGCCAGCTGCTGTTTGTGTTTTAAAGCGGCCACTTTTAGCAAAATCATTATGAAATATTCCAGGCTGATACTGATATGATGTTGCGATTACGAGAGGTTTCTCATTAAACTTTTTTTTGATCCAAGCAATAGTAGTTTTTCCTTCTTCTGACCCTTTACAGGATAAATGAATGCTGTCTCCAGCTTTAGCGACCTTCAGACGATCCTGCTGAACTACATTACCAGCAGAGATACCTGAAAAAGAAATACTGTCCATATAATTACACAGTTTAAACAAGCACTTAAAAAACAGAGCAAAAAGCAAACAAATGTGTTACTTACATCCTTGAAGTAAAAGAATCAGAACCAAAATATTTTGTTTCATTTTCAACGGATCAGACTGTACATGATGACATTTGAAGAAAAGAAAAAAATGTTATACAAGTTATCCACACATTTTACAATGAGAACATTTTCAACCATGACAGCAACATTTCTGACAGAATTTCTCTGACTGACAGCAACATGACTGACAGCATTTCTAAATCATGCACTGGTGACCCACAGTCCTGTACAGTTCCATGTCTTAACACCATAGATGCAGCTTATAAAGCTAATTATTAAACCATTATCTGACATGTTGAGGTAGACTGTAACTGTGCAGTGCTGTTAGATTAGGAGTAGCACTAAGAACCTCTGTCCTTGACCCTTATTTGGTCTAATGTTTTGTTGAGCAATACACATCATTACTGCAAGACTTTTAAAAGCACTCTCAGTCAAGGATGTGTTTGTACAAAATTGCTACTCTTACTTACTCAGCTGTTCCAAAGGATCTTGTCCTATCAGCCTTAAGCCCAACTCCAGTCCTGTGTCACCAGAATAAGCAAGTACATAACTTTGAGAATCAGCCCTTTATATACATGTGCATAGGCTGGATTAATACCCCGCCCTCACCCCAACTCTTACCAGAGACTGTGAGGGTGTTTCCCTTTTAACCCCTTTTAGTCCCTATCAGAATAGGCAAAAACAGTTGCTGAGACGCTGAGTCATAACAGACCAAGCAAGGTAAACCATGACCAGATTAAAATCAGAGCCAGACAAATCCAAATAACGAGGCAAACAGACAAATCCAAAAACACAGGGCAAGGGTCGGTACACAGTCAGGTTGGAAAGGAAGACCGCTCGGTATGCTAATCAGAGCATAGTCAATATTTTGAATGTACATTCAGGAAACAAATATCTATCTATATGGGAAGTGATTCATATGGGTTAGTCATTTTAAAATGGTAATCAGCAGTTCTTTTGAAACTCTGGCGTGTTTGAAGTGAGTTGTTTGTTTGGGGTAGAGACTCTGTTCCAGATCTTGCTTGTGATCCTAAATACTAAATGTTTGATAAAATATACGTATGAAAAAGGGGACAAAAATGATTGGCACTCCGAAGAAAATGTTTAAAACAAAAAAAATACACCTTTAGTGGAAAAAAATTAACTAGTTCTCCTTTGATGTCTGTGGTCATTTCCTGTTTCCACAAGGTGTAAATATGAGGTTACATATATCTCTTTGTTCTGCATCATCATGAGAAATTCAAGCGAGCTTAAATAGGACAAAAGCTTGAGGATCTTTACAGATTAGGAAATGTTTATTTAAAAGTAGTCAACAAGTGGGAAAGATGAAAACAGCTGCTATTTCTTCTATTGTTTTGGCTGTATTAGTTATTGTCTTTTTAAGCTTTCACTTTTATTGATTGAAATTAATAAATACTGTAAGATCTCCTGATGCAATGCTATGTTGCATGAAATATCTCAGTATAGCTTTTGTATATACAGTATATACTTCAGAGTGAGTATAGTATTCTTGGGAATGTGTGCACAATCCCCATTTTTTTTTTTTACTCCATGACAAGCTGTATTATTGCTAAATACGTTTTTGTTTGTTTGTTTGTTTGTTTCATATTGTCATGGTCCTGGTCATGAGGTTTGGCACCCTCTTACTTCCCTTTTTGGTTTCTCCCGTTGGTCCAATTGGACCTCTTGCCTTTTAAGCCCAGCTCCATGGGGTGCAGTGATGAGTACAAGATGTCTGCTAGAATAAGTGATAGATATGTGATGGTCACTAAGATACATTCTGGGAAGAAGACAAGCCTGTAAAAGCAGTGTAATGTTCTGAGCAATGTTCTACTGGGAATCCCTGATCCAGGGTTTATGCAGACATCAGTCTGATCCTGGAATTCATGTAGACATCAATCTGACATGTGCCATCGACACAAACGTTGTTGTGGACCAAGTAAACCCCTCCGTAGTAGTGGTATTCCCTAGTAGTAGTGGGTGGAGGTAGCTCAGTGGGTCAGGATACTTGCCTCCAGACTAAGAGGTCAAGGGTTCGAATCCTACCTTCAGCACCACCACTGGGTCCCTGAGCAAGACCCTTAACCCCACGTTGCTCCAGGGAGAGACTGCCCCCTGTAGGTAGGGAATGGAAGTCGCTTTGGATAAAAGCGTCTGATAAATGCCGTAAATGTAAATGTAAATGTGTCTTTCAGCAAGACAAGGCAATTTTGTATCATTGGAGTCTAAAATATCAACTTAACACAAAGCATTTAGGAGCTAACCCAGCTGTCTGAGCTAACAAAGCCCCTGATACCCTAAAACTAGTAGCAATATTAGTAGTAGTGAAACACGCAATATTTGGCGGATATTTTTTACATGGAAGGTTTAGATGCAAGTCCCTTGTCAAAAGCCATACTCAATCACCAGCCTGGTACACCAGTCTGACACTTAAACCACTGCACTGCTTGGGAGATGTGCTCCCTCCCACACCCACATCACCAGATGGAACCTGAGAGATGTCTGAGGACTCACCATCCCACCGGCAGAGGGGGCTGGCACCCGAGCACACACTCAAAGGGCAATAGGCCAGTGGCTGAGCGGCACAAAGACTTCTGGGCATTCTCCACCCAGCCTAAATATTCCGCCCAGTCATGCTGACGACTATGGCAATACATCTGGAGGAACTTGCCGAGTTCCTGAACTTTCAGCCTGATGGTGGACACATCTTAATAAATGCAGTCTACACCCGGGACACAATGTGGGGCCCCGGATCGGACAGAATATCCTCCAGCATGCCATAGTGCAAAACACTGACTGGTGCAGGGCTTTGGCTACCTGTAGGGCTGTGGGCAGGGAACTGAATGGCAAGAAGCGAACCTTCGAAAACCGGTCCACTGCCACCAAGATGGTGGTGTACCCTTTGAATTCCAGGATATCTGTGACAAAGTCCACAATCTCTGCAGAATAGGAAGGGGTATTCATTTCCTGGCCGGCAGTGTATGCATAACTTTGTGATGGTGCACAGTGAGCAAGACCTGATGGCATTAGCTATGTCACCTTTTAGGTGATACTTACAGACAAGAGCCTTGGCTGTCTTTTGGACCCCAGGGTGTCCTGTGGCAGGCATTGTGTGGACCCACTCAATCACCTGGGTTTGAAGTGGCCCAGACATGAACATCTTACCCATGGGAGATGCTCAGGGTTTTGGATGTGAAGCGGCCATGGGCTCAATATTAAAGTCAAGGCCCCATTGAATAGGGACAGCTGCAGGGACAATCAGAGTCAACCACTGCATCTGCTTTTCTGTTCTTGCCAAGGATTTAGACACTTAGCCTGATTGGTGTACACAATGAATTGGTATCTCGCTCCATTCAACCAATGACGCCACTCTTTTACATTTACATTTGCTGAAGGTAGGATTCGAACCCATGACCTCTTGCGCCAGAGGCAAGTATCCTACCACTAGGCCACCACCACTCCTCTCTGTGAGAGCACAGAGAGAGCACCGCACCTAGACCTACCTTGACATAAAAGGTTTATTTCTGGGGAGGTCCGTGAGCCAACACAGAGCTGAAACTCCCAATGAACCTATGTTAAAAGTGAAACCCACTTGATAGCAGATGAATGAGAGCTCACATACATGGAACTCACATTTCTTGGCCTTCACATACAGCCCGTGTGAGAGCAGGCAAAGAAGGGCCCTCCGCACATGTGATATGTGTTATGCCATGTTTCTTGAATATATTAAGATGTTATCTAGGAACACAACCACAAAACGGTTTAGCATGTCCCTGAATACATCATTCTTAAAGGCCTGGAAAAATGATGAATGAGTGTTTACCAAGCCATATGGCATTACATGATAACAACAACAGTGACCAGAGGGGGTACTAAAGGCATTTTTTAAATTCATCACTTGCTCAGATACACACCAGGTTGTACAGGTTGCCATAAAATGATCTCCAGCCCCACAGCACAAACATTGTCTCTCTTGTGATCAGTGGTGGCTAGACAAATGTGCAGCGGTCCCCCTCAGTCAAAAAAACAGAGAAGAGAGTTAGTTCTACTAAAAAATATAGACAATTATTTATATCTGTAATTAGTGCAAGTTAAGACTGCTAGTAGTCAGCACCTTGAGATCTGAGCATGGAGGTTCATACACTCAACAAAAATATAAACGCAACACCTTTGTTTCTGCTCCGATTTTTCATGAGATGGACTTAAAGATCTA
>JBBPDC010025718.1:0-12568 GCA_037974485.1 Hemigrammopetersius urotaenia | reverse complement strand
CAGAACCGTTAATGTCAGAGCTTATCGGTCCTCCGGTCTTTTATAATTAGGCACCGGGACCGATTAAGTACCGGGTCTCGGTACCCATCCCTAGTTTCCTGTTACAAATTGCAGGCTGTTTGAATATTTTGTGTGTGATTATCTTATCACTATAGAACTTTTTAAGCCAAATGTTGACTCTTGAAAGCAAGAAATATTCAAAAGTGTTTTTTTTTACTGTAATAAATATTTACCACAAGTATCACGTCTGAATTGTTTTTAAACTTTTCTTTTTTTTTTTTTTTTAAGGTATGCACAGCGGCATAATGCCACATGATTCATGTGAGCACACAGAGCAAAATTCTCCCAGCTCCTCTTTGAACAGTCCTCATTTACAGTCGTCTAGCAGAGCATCTTCTCTGAGTCCACAGAGCCCGGTCTACATCGAGAGCTTCCACTGGCCAGACGTACAAGAGCTGCGTTCCAAATATTCCCACCGTGGTCCTCAGCCTCTCCAGATTAGCCGTAGTAGCTCGGTTCCAGACCAAATACTTGAGGCTGGGACCAATCAGCATAAAGCCCAGCGGAGCTGCTCCTGTTCTACCCCAGTTTATGAAAGCCAGACACCAGCTAAAGCGGCAGCAGCGTCTTTCTGTGAGTGCCAGGGACTTCCGGGACAAAATAACCTGTGCAAAGCCAACTCTTTGGACTACATGCTGGGGCCACTTCATTTAAAAAAGCAACAGAATGTCCCAGATGCCCAAAGGAACTATTACATTTCTGGTGAGGCCACCCTCCCCAATGACAACAAGGTCATAGTGGTTGAAAGGATTGTCCAGAAAGAAGTAAAGGAGAGTGACTATGCAGACGAAGAGAGGAAAGAGGAGGCTGATGAGAAATGGGATGTGAACCTTGGAATGAAAAGCAAAAAGCATGACTTGAGGTTCCATGCATGGCTGGACAGTAGCAGAACGTATCCACTGAGGGCGTACGGCAAGACGGAGCAGAGTTTGGTTAAAAACCTGCGGGAAAAGTTCCAGAACCTTAGCTCGTACACATAGTAGATGTTGTGGACTGCTTTCATATTTCTTTATTATTGTACATGACTGTAGAAAGCAGTGGGACTGCATATACAGTGATAGCTGGGCATCAGTTCTTATACAGCTTTGCCAGTATGTGTTTCTTGTGCATTTGGCAGTGTGTTTGTTTTTAAGAGTGGATTTGTTTGGGTCCTAAACAGTTCCAGTTGTATGTATAAGCTGTGTTGGCAGAACAAACTGGTAAAAGGGAAACTTACAAACTCCAAAGGACCCCAAAGGAAGTATTTATAAGATAAGATTTATAACTTTTTTGTGTAATTGCCTGTATGTTAGTGTTTTTTCTTTTTCTTTGTATTCATATATATATATATACAGATTAACTGCTTAATCTGACACTGGTAAGCATTCTCAGGAGAATTTGCCGCTGATATGCTATATTGGGAATATGTATTTTTTTAGGCTATGTATCGTGACTATCTTTTTGTTTGTCTAACTGTATTTATCCGGAAGAGTAAGCAGGAATGGTCAATGGTCTAGTGTACAGAACAATCAAGCATATATTGGAGACAATTGCCATGCTAATGGTTTTCTACATTTTTCGTATTTCAGCATGCCAAACAGCTTACTGTTACTTTCTATGTTAAAATGTTTATTAGTCAGGCAGTGCTTACTTAAATCCAAAACTATTAAAGGGCCCATATCTTATTTTTCTGTTTCATATTTTCCGCTGAGGTCCACTTTTCATTTACGTGGTTGTAGAGAAAATAATTGTAATAGCTTCTACCAGACCATTTTCCAACCTCTTTTTATTTCACTTAATTAAAGCTGTTTTTTGTTACTGTGCCTTTTAAGACTGATGTTTGTAAATCAGCGTCTGTTCTGATTGATGCCATTTAATGTACCTCAGTCAAAAAGCAGTCCAAACTGAAACATGAATGCAGTTCAGTGTGACATGCATGACGATATACTGCCATAGGCCAGTCAATCAGTTATATGTAAATGTTTTCTATATATGGTCTGTAGTGGGGAGTGATTGGTACATTTTGAAACATGAACAATAGTGCATTCTTCAGCAAACTGTGAGGAACGTGGTTTTCCAGCATATGGGCCCTTTAACTCAGTCTGAATACTGTAAGTACGATGACTACACTCTTAAAAATAAATGTGTCAAAAAGAGTTCCTTGCGTCATGCCATAGAAAAACAAAAGGTTCCATAAGGAGCCTTTCAACGAAAGAGTTAGAGAGTCATTTTTGTCAAGTGAGTGTGAACAACCTTTTTGGGTTTTTTTTTTGTTTGGTTTTTTTTTAAGTTTAAAAGGTCTCCACATAATGTGAATGTAGGAATTTAGAAAGAACCTTGATACTATTATACTATTCTTAATGCTCCTTCTATGGCAGCACTCAAAGAATCCTTTGTGGCAGCGCATGAGGTCTTACAAATGTGTCTTAAACAACTAGTGCAATGTTTTACCGCTTACACATTAACTAGGAACATTATAAAGGACGAGTACAGCGATGTGAAGAGGTATTCTCTAATTTATGAGATATGGTTGAAAGGCGTGTGAATATTATGTGAACCGCAGAGCACTGCCAGTTCTGTCTGTGTTGTCTGTATATAAATGCACTGCAGGGGGACGTGGGGAGTCTTATAAATCTGTCACTCCACAGTAATGATGAACCAGCTAAAGAATTACTGCAATTAAACACCGTCGGCGGATAACCATGGCAGTGAAATTCTTTTGCTCCAAGTTGGGACCTTTTAAGACATTACACCTGTATTTCTTTTTCGATACATATGTAGCTTGGATAGCAGAATTGTTTTGATGCACATGTAACTCATCTGAAAAGAAAACATTTTCAACACAGTCAAGACGGTAGATATCTGTCTTAAGTGTTGATACACTGTAAAGAAGTCGTCACCAATCCAGGTCCTGAAGATCTACCTTCTAGTCTAGTTCAAGTTCCAGTTATAATCTGCAGAACCTGCTAAGGCTATAGAGGTTCTTCAGCAGTCCCTGACTAGCTGGAGCTTTGAGTAAGAGGAAGGGAGTAGCTGATTAACTGCTGGTTTAAGCGAAACCTGGCAGGAGGAGGGTTGGTGACCACTGCTGTATAATATTTTAGGTCATTTCAGTAGCTTGACTAATTATCTATGCAATTTTTCATTTAAATTTACATTGTGATATTGTACAGATTTTGTACTCTATTTTTGCGTTAGTCTTTCCAGTAATAGTTGTGATTTCAGATCTCATGATTACCATAAGGTGTCATTACAAAGCAAAAACATAAGCATTCAAATGTCCTGACATGTAAAATGGCATCACTGAATACCTCACATTGTCCATCTATACCCATAGGCCCTCTGTGTCCTGCCTACACTGTTCCTCTAAAATGTATCATTTCTGGAATCAAATCAACTGTAATTTTGTAATTATTTATTAAAGTGGTGAATGCATGGTTGTCGTTTCCATGACGTTTACAGGAATTACAGTAGCTCATCTGAGAATGTCCAAACATTAACTACTTGCCCTGCATGCTAATAGCCCAGAGCGAAAATCAATGTTTATCCCTCAGGGTTAACTCGGAAGGTCATAGCCAAGGTTTTCCACCAGAAATAAAACGGCTGGCCTCACTTCCTCAGTTAAAAACAAAAAAAACACCACAGCCTACTAGTCGTAATGACAAATGACCTGGCATTGGCAAATCGCCATAAAGGCAGTGAGCTACTTCCAAAGTGCTGTGAGGTTACAGTGCAGACTTCTGTTAGGGATGGATAAGAACATAGGTTTTCGCAATTTTAATCATCCTGAGAAATATCAAAGCAAGCATCCTGGAATGAGTACGTCATTATCCTTGTGTTCAGAAAAGGAAGAAATCTGCACTTTCCACAGTCACCTTCAATGGGGGCCCAGGCCATAGAGAGTTGCAGTAGTCAAGTTTAGGGACTGGACTAGCAACTGCTTAGCTTCAGTGGTGAGAAAGGGTTGGATTCTTCTGATGTTCTAAAGAAGGTATCCTGGCAAGAATGACAGTTCCTCATCTAACATGACACCAAGATTTACATTCTTTGAAGAGGCGATAACCAAGTTCCCAAAGGAAACTGTGAGGTCATGGCTTGGTGATGGACTCCCTTAGATTTAGTTTGAGGTTGTGGGCCGCCATCCAAAAGAAGACCTCAGCCAGACAGACTGATATCTGGGCTGAGACCTGATCGTCATTGGAGGAGTAAAAGAGAATAAGTTGAGAAAAATGGTAGGAAAAACCATGTGAGCGTATATCTAAAGAGAAAACAAGCGGTCTGAGGATCGAGCCCTATGGAACACCAGTTCCACTGCATTCCACCATTCCCTCTCATTCATGCACAGGTATCCTGTCTTAGTCCTACTGACCTTTATTCCTCTCTTTACCAGGGCATATCTCAATCTCACCTTATTCTTGAAAAATGGTACAGTACACTTCTCCACTCCTCAGTTATTCTCTCACTCTCCAGGATTCCAATAAACAATGTGATCAAAAAAAAAAAAAAACCTCCTCTGCCATCTCTCCTAAACACCTCTAAGCCTCCACAGGTATGTCATCTGGACCAAAAGCCTTTCCATTCTTCATCCACTTTATAGCTGTCTTTATTTCCTTCTTGCTAATCCTCTGGACATCCTGATTCATTTTCTCTCATTCATTAGTCCCTCAAAGTATTCCTTCCATCTGCTCTACACACTCTCCCTGCCTGTGAGTACACCTTCATTGTTATCTTTCACCACTATATTTCTTGCCCAGCTCAGTTTCTCTGCCTAGCCAATTGATGCAACTCATTTTCTCCCTCCTTTGCCACTTCTCTCTTTACTTTACAGTTCATCTCTGTGACCGTGCCACTTCTTCTTCGCTGACCTCTTCCTCTTGATAGTGTCCTGTTCTTCCTCATTCCACCACCAGCTTAACTTGTCCTCTTTCTTCTGTCCATAATTAGGAGCACAAGAAAAGAGAGGAAGGAAAAGTAGTTCCCATCCTATACAATTATCTGCAACCATTATTGGGTTTTTTGTTTGTTTGTCTTTTACCCATTTTAGGTATATACTTTACATTTCTTAGAAAATGGTTCTTTAAAATTAATGCTAAAAGATGATACTTGGTGTTGGTTTAATTTTTATGAGCAGCAATCTGCATAAGGAAACAAAAGACTTTTTAATGTTAAAAACATTAAAATGTCTTTAAAAACTTCTTTATGTTTTAATTTTTGGTTTTGCTGGATATGTTGTTCATTTTATATATATATACTGTAATAAATACACTATATGAACATTTGGGGTATTGGGTGTTTCAGTAATACCCATTGCCACAGCTGTATAAAATCAAGCCAAGCAAGACATTTTGGACAATGCCACGCATCCAGCTTAGTAGTGTCTTGGTAAGAACCATTTCTATTTTAGCATGGCTGTGCCCCCGTGCACCATAAATAATGTTTGGACGAGTTCGGTGTGGAAGAACTTGACTGGCATGCAGAGATCCTTGACCTCAACCCCATCCAACACCTTGGGAACTGAAACGGAGATTGTGAGCCAGGAAAACTCATCCAACATCAGTGCCTGACCTTATAAATGCTCTACAGCAGAGGTTCCCAAACGTTTTTCCTTGAAGCCTCCCTTGTCCAAGACAAGCCAGGCCACCCAACCCCAACTCCTAACCACATAGACGCACAAAAAGTTTTATTTGCAAAAAATAAACAGCGGTTGTAGGTTTTTGTTCTTATACTCTTATACACACACACACACACACCTTACATAATAATGATAGACTTTCGGGGATGTATCAGCATCTCCTTCAGACAGTTAACTTAAACAGGGAAAGTCTATTTAAGTTATTAATTACAATAACAAATGACAATATCAATACACAAGTTATTCCCTAATTTTTTTTAATGTGTACAAATATAATTTTGATGACCTCAGTTCAGACAAAAGTGTGCGCACCCCCTGCGATCTAAGGGGGGCCCAGACCCCAGGTTGGGAACCACTGCTCTACAGAATGAATGGGCGCAAAAACACTCCACAGAAACACTCCAAAATCGTCTTCCAAGTAGAGTGGAAACTGTTATAGGTGCAAACAGGGACTGAGTCCATATTAAATTCTATTTATTTGAAATTCACTAAAGTCATGTCACAATTGGTGTAACACTACGAAACACTTAAAATGTGCTTACCCCTACTTTAATTAATTAACCCCAGAAAATACACCAACACCCTTATTTTGAATTAAGTAGCCATTAATTTGTGAACAGATCCCTTAATTTTACCTTAAAAGTGAAGGCGTGAGTGTGAAACCCCTTCAATCTTAAACATAAAGCATTAATTCAGGAGGTTCTAGAATTTAAGGGGGAAATTCAGTTTGACCCCTTGGTCTGCCTTAATGTGGGCATTTTCTCTTTTAATTTTCCTAATTACGGTCAAAATTAAAGCAATTTTAAGAGGTAAAATTAATGGGTTTAGTTTCGTCATGTAATGGGCAGGCGTCCCAATACTTTTGTCCATATAGTGTAAGAGAGGTTAGGGGTGGGAAGGGCTTGTGTTTACTTCGTTTTGACTGTATTCAGAAAAACTCCTCCCACTCTTAGTGCTTCAGGTTACACATGTGTGTATGTGAATGTGTGTGTGTGTGTGTGTGTGTGTGTGTATGGAGTGTCCGTGTCAGTGAGACTCCGTGTTAGTGTGCAGGATGGGCTGTGCGGTGTCAGGGCTGGGTCTGGCTCCCAGGCAGGTGACAGAGACTCGGGTAGAGGAGGAACATCTCACTGACGAGCATATCAACATGATCAAGGAGTCCTGGAAACTTATTCAGGAGGATATCGCCAAAGTTGGAATCATCATGTTTGTCAGGTGAGTGTATTTCACTCAATGTGTCTCTCACACACTCACTCACTTTCACGACGAGCCTTCATCTGGTACCAGCGATTTACATTCTCTGGTATTTAACTCGTGAGTAAATGGGATTTTGTATTTTCTCCAGTGTCGTGTTTATCTCTTTGTGTCTTTTCATAGAGCTCATTTTAAGATTGAGCAGCAGTATATGCAGTTTTTACTAGATTTACTTGTTTAATCTGCCATCTAATTCGCACTGAGGCACTTTAAAACTGACAGCCTCAGGTAAAGTAGCATCAACGCATCTGCTGCTGGTCCACGTACTCTGAACGCATCTAAGCAGAACAGATATTTTTGCTCTCCACCCATTCTCCCCACCCTACGACTGTCCACAGATGGATGTTCGTTATTCCAATCCTCTTAAATCCTTTGGTTTGTGAATGTCCTGAGATGCACCTTGTTCTCAGAGATGTGACTGGAGCTTGTATAGAAAGCTGGGCTGCAGCTACGGCTTTAACCTCACACTTATGTGCTTTGATTAGGAGAGAATCATATTTAGCCTACTGCTGTAAATGTGATATGGGCTACTGTATATTACTGTAATGCAAGTCATGTTACACAATAATATATATTACATATACAACAAAACGTATGCAATATATACGTTGCTATAGGCTATGTGTAATACATAGACAGTACAATAGAGTAGTAAATTGTACTGTTATATATATGTACTGTACTGTTGAATTGCACTATACACACATATATATATATATATATATTCCTGTATTTTACTGTCTATATTGCTGTAATGTAACCTATAATATTTTCACTTAAGTTTGTATGTTCGGGCAAAAATCATCTCGCTGATTTCAATATGTCAATATGTCAATATGTCAATATGTGAACACATACTTTATAGACACTTAAATATGTAATTCTATGCACATTTTGGTGAACAATTTCTATTTATTTGCTTTGTTGAATAAACTGGTTGTATCAATTTGATTCAAGAAGAATTCAGAATGAAATCAGTTCAGAATTTTTGTATTTGGTACGTCCTCCTTTATCTTTAATGGCAGCGCGCTGAACTGGCATGAGCTCCACAAGCGTGTGCGAACGCCAATGACGAGTGCAAATGACTAAAAAGATTTGGACCCTTTAAAGTGATCAGTGATCAAATTTGCTTTCATTTAATTAGTGACATTGCATGATCTTGAATATTTCTCCATTTTACTTTGTATGAAAATTTAAATAATCATACATTTTTGTTATACTTTTCCAAGTGCAAATAAAAAGAAATTGCTGACTTTCAGTGTGGTATTAGACACATAATTCATGGATACTATTATGCATTTTGGATAATGCATATCTCTCTTTCTCTCTCTCTCTCTCTCTCTCTCTCTCTCTCTCTCTCTCTCTCTCTCTCTCTCTCTCTCTCTCTCTCTCTCTCTCTCCTACCACAAGACCATCACCATTATTCATGTTCATTATAAAAGAAACTAATTTTCTTTTTTTTTCAGCTGTGTGGTTCCTAGTGCTGTAAGTTCAGCACTAATTTCTTCAGCATGCATCTCTTCATAATGGCTCTCTTTCTGTCGCGTCTTCTTTGCAGCTGGTCCTCACTGCTGCAGCAGTGAGAAATCTGCCTGATAATTTCAGCATTTTCTTCATGTAGAGTGTTAATGTAGTCACATTCGGTGATGTGAGTGTGTGCTTGTGTGTGTGTAAGTGCAGTCCAGGCAGACAGCTTTTAGCCCTATCAGTGTAAATGTGTCCCTGGAGGAGATCCAGACAGCTGGAAAGACTGACCTTAGTGTGCTGGCCAGGACACACTGGAACCATAACAGTGCTCAGGGCACCCCGGTATCACCACAGTACCACCACAACCTTCTGCCATCAGTCTTATGCAGATTATGTTACCTGGAGGGCAGTATTTTTAATCTACTGTAAGACTCCTGCCCACATTGAGGCACGCTTGAATCCCATGACACTTTTGCATTTGCTCATTTATATTAAATTCACTTTTATTGAAAGTGCTCCCTGTGTTTACAGTGCAAAGTAATCAGGATGGATGTCTTAAACCATTGTTCAGTTGTTCTTTTCCTTTAGGCTTCTTTATCTCATGCACGCATTAAAGCCACAATTTTAAAAAAAATCCATACATTACAAGGAAAGAGGACAGAGTCCCATTTAAAGTCACTGATCAAAAAAAGTCAGAAAGATGCAAATGATGGATATTACTATTTTGTCAATCAAAATACTGCATTACCAAAAGATGTGAAAATCAGTCTTATAGACAAATATGGCCCAGAAATGTCCCCTGATTTTAAGGCACATCCAGCTTTGTTGTCATCTCACCAGAGGCAGCTGTTGAATGCGGAATAAAATGTTGTTTCCACAGAACATCTGGACTACGCTTAACCCAGAGCAGCAGCAGACATGCAGATACTGCGACAACAGTGCAATAGCCAGTAAATACAGTAAACAAAGAGGTGTTTTATACCCCCCTCATACATAAAAGTGTTGTGGTAATGGAAACTAACTGGAAAACCATGTAAAAACAATTCTTAATATGAATTTTCAACCCACAGCGGTTTAGCCTCACCTTTTTGAAACAAATGTATAGGGCACCCAGACAGAACAGGTTCACTAACGTTAGTCTTAAAGCCACACAAAGAGATTAATAGGGATGAAGCCAGGTTGGGGTCTGTGGAAAGTGCTCATGGTGAAATGAATTATATTGGGTGTGATGCCTCACAAGTGTCCTCAGGGGAAAAGTGGTTAAGTGTATGAAACAGGCAGCATATGGCCCCTTAAAGCAATTCTTTATGGGTGTTTTTATTTGAAGGGTCTGGTAAAGATCATAGTGGGCAGCAGCTTCCTTCCCTGTGCCGTAGGCTCTCTTTCCAACCAGTAATTATACCAATGAATAGTGCTGTTCTATATATTATCTGTATTTGTACCATTGACTGTTAGATATGAAAAGCATGAGATCTAGGTTCAGGTGTTTCAGATTGTTATCAAACAATTCAATTATAGAACAATTAGATTCATAAAAACAAAATATAAAACATATACTTTCTTTCTGAAAACCTGCTTTCCATTTTTTAGCTTCTGATTTCTGCTTAACATTTATAATACTGTGTACTGCACCTGCTGGTCAGTTTGTGAACTGTATTTATGTTAACTTAAGTATCCTCTAATACTATGATATATATGATAATCATGTTGAGTGCAACCGCCCAGCACTAGTTACTGCAAAACTTTGTTGATAGGCTTAGACAAGGTTAAAGCAGATCATTTGATTATGTGTGCGGGTCGGTTATGAGCCAAAAAAGATTAATTATGCATCTGCCAGGTTTACATAATGTAACCCTTACACTCTTGCTCGTGTAATATGTTTCTGAATCATTTCAGAAAATTCCCATTTCATGAAAAATATACATTCAAGGTTCAATTCAAGATTCAAGAGTTTGTCAGCCCAGCCATATACCCAGGAACACAGAGGGCTGAAAGGGGGTGGTGGTGGCGTAGTGGGTAGGATACCAAGAGGTCATGGGTTCGAATCCTACCTTCAGCACACCACCACTGGGTCCCTGAGCAAGACCCTTAACCCCAAGTTGCTCCAGGGAGAGACTGTCCCCTGTAGTTAGGGAATGGAAGTCACTTTGGATAAAAGCGTCTAATAAATGCCGTAAATGTAAATGAAAGAGCGTTCTCCGAAGCAAATAGTGTACATAGACCAGGTCACCAAAAGAAGTGCAGAGACAAAATCTGCTGCAACATTATATTGCAAGTAGTGCAAATATTGTATTCTGAGGTAGAGCAGTTCTATAAAGTGCAGTTAAGGCAGATTTTATTAAAAAGTGTGAGTGCAGTGAGTATAGGATGGCTAAAAGTGTCATTTGCATTTTATAGCAGTTTCTGTATGAGGTCAGACCCTGTTCAGACCTCCAATGTGAGGTGCAGGCTACGCAGCATTTCTTATACAGTTATACAGTTAGTTCTTATACAGTGTGTGGTGGGAGGGGAACACCAACAATCTTCTCATCTTCTCACGAGACATATTAGTACACATATGAATCATTAACATGTATTTATATGCACAACAAATTATTTTGTTTTTAATTATTTACTTTTCTTTTATGTAAAGAGAGAGCAACATTTTGAAACTTTACAAAATGTCAAAATGACTTTGACATTTAGCTCAGTGTTCATTGTCTATAATGATTTTAAAGGTAAATAAAACATGAAAAACATTTTACATTCTAGACCAACTAAAACTAAAACACTAGGACTTGTTTTGCAATATCATAACTATAGTTTTAAAAAAAAAACTAACAAAAAAATCCTAATGGGTTTTACATTTCATAAATAAATATATAATAAACATTTAAAAATGACTGGAACTGCTTGTTGGTTGCTGAACGGTTATTGGCTCTACTTTTAATGCGGGTAAACACTGCAGCTGGTAGGACATTATTTATCATTACCTTTATAAATGATGTCTCTGTATGCTTTTCAGAGCCTTGTATGTTTCATATGCCTAAGTAATTTGATTTAGTGCTGTGCAGTGTGTAAAATGTTCAGATGTAATGTCTGCTTGATTTGTATCCAGGTGCCAGGCAGAGTGTAATTTGCTTGTTTACTTGTTATCGTTTTGTCTCAAACAAGGCGTGCTACTCCACGCACTATCATCTAACATTAACCTGAGGACAGACAGCATTCATTTTGCATTCATGCCCATGTGTGGGGCAGTGATGTTAGTAATTATTATCCCTAAATGTGTTTTGAACATGGAGTAATGTTTTAATAGTGTTTTTATTTTAGGTTTTGTTGCACATTAACTGGTACGTTGGATAAAAATGACCATGTAACCATGCTGGATGCTCATATCTCTCGCTGGGCCAGCCCTGCCTACCCAGTCCTTATGTCACTGCTGTAACTGCACTTGAGCATGCTCTTAATGTCTGTTTTGAGCATTAATTTGTTGGCACTCCAAACTTGTTCAGTGATGAATGAATTTGTGGTGCAACCAAGCACAACATTCAACAACATTGTCCAGATGCTTAGGAGCACAGCATTAAAAGGGACTGAAATTATATTCTCAAGCTGTGCTGGCAGCTAAGTTATTCAGTTAGAAAATGATGAATGCTCTCAGTAAACAGCGCTGATGGGAGGGAAAGGGAGGGAGTTTGTTAAAGTCGTTTGATAAACAGTTCTCATATTCTTTGGGGCAGCGGGACATGACATCAGCAGCTCTTGTTTGAAGATCCCTTCACGTGGACAATGTGTGTTAGCTTTGAGTTAAAGGTCATGCGCATTGCGACACTTACAAAACAACAAAGATTACCAACGATTACAAGTCTTAGATGTTATACTCTGATCAACTAAAGAATTAAAACCACATGATGGGTCAAGAAAATAACATTGATAATATGTGACCTGATCTGGCTAAATGAGTCACAGTTACCCAAAATTCAAAATTGAGCTTTTGGGATCATTAAAATGATATCTTGGTCAAAGCTGTATCTTAAACGGTTGTCAAGTTACAATCGTTTGAAATATGGTATAGCGGGACCATTTTCCAACTGAAAAAACGAAAAAATCGCATTTAAAGTTTTATCAGTTTTTTGTTGATATCTTTAACAATCCATAGCATTCAAAGAGATGCACCCAGTATTCAACAACAACATT
>JBBPDC010025678.1:0-12572 GCA_037974485.1 Hemigrammopetersius urotaenia | reverse complement strand
AGAGAGAGAGAGAGAGAGAGAGAGAGAGAGAGAGAGAGAGAGAGAGAGAGAGAGAGAGAGAGAGAAAGCGAGAGAGACAGAGAGAGAGAGAAGGAGCGAGAGAAAGAGAAAGAGAGAGAGAGAAAGAGCGAGAGAGAGAGAGAGAGAAAGAGCGAGCGAGAGAGAAACAGAGAGAGAGAGAGCGTGAGAGAGAGAGAGAGAGAGAGAGAGAGGTTCTGTAACTGATGTAAGAGTGATACAGAGTACAGTTCTGATGGGGAATGTTTGTTGGATTGTTTGTTAAAAGGGTAAGTGCTCAGTCTCTGAGTGCGTGTGTGGCGCCTCTCACTGGTATGTGTCCCACAGGCAGTAAATGTGTGAGCTGCAGGCATTTCTCAGTCAGTTCCTCCTGACCCAGAGCAACATCAAACTCCATCTCTCCTCCTCCACCACAGTCTGCTACTTCTCTCAGCATGGCAGAGATGGCACAGGCTACACACACAAACACACTTTATTGTGGTTAACATCTCAGATTTTCATAAAATCCAAATATTATTTCAGGGAAACCAAAATAAGACCTTTTCAATATTTCACGCTTATAATTCTGAATGTAGACGAATGTAAAAAGACAGTATTCCAAGTCTTTTTGGATCATTTCCCAGTCAGTTCCATCGATATGTCAATATATTAATAAATGTATAAAATAATAGACGGGCCAGATATTTAAAAATACAATGTTTGAAAGAACTTTCAAAGTTCTTGAGGTTTTGATATGACTGTGAGGATTTATTCATTAAAAAGAAAGAAAACCTGCCAAACACCCCACAATGTCAGAATTTTCATGAAGGGGATTATGATGAGCAATACTTGTCTAAAGTATCCAGACACCTCTAATGAAGGAATTTGTCTTCTTTGCTGACATAGGTGCACACACCACTATGTCCAGTATCAAGAGTTGCCTAGAGACCCTCGCCCAGCATTAGGCCGTGCAGCAAAGGAACTGCATTCTCTGGGATTATGGTACTTTATCCATCAGCACCTGACCTCCGGTTGCTGAATGCAACCAAATCCTCACAGGAAATTTCCAACATCTAATTTATAGTATTCCCAAAAAAAGGAGGAGTGGCTGGTGCTACATAAAAGGGAAAAGTTAACTGAAGGTTAAGATAAACGAGTAGGTGTATACAAACTCAACCCTGCGGAACGAGTAATATGGACCTCATGGGTCTTTTCAGAACATGCTCATCAGAGAAGACCACTCCTGTATCTACACCGACTGTGTAAAAGCAGTTTTAGTGCTATAAAAAACAAGAAGAGTTCGGTCACCCTCTACAGTGTCCAATCTGTCTGAATAATGACATGGATTACGGGACACACAGATGCTCCATTTTTCCATAATTGAGGTCGTTAGATAACGAACAGCCCCTCACCTCCCACAGCCTCATGGATGAAGATGTGTATGAGCGGCTCACTCTGCTGGCTGAGCATCAGCAGGGCATGTGGTTCCCTCCGAACGGTCAGGACGGGGTCTCCAGCGGGAGGAACTGCCGCCAGCAGTAGCTGGGGGCGCAGCAGAGAGAGGGAGAAATACACCACCTCCACCAAACTACCCCCAAAACCAACATCACAGTTCCTGAACAAAACCTCCTCCAACAGCCAACACACATCTCTACACAACACAGAGAGGCGCACACCCTGAAAAAGAGAGAGAGAGACAGAGAGAGAGAGTGAGAGATGCTTTGGTAATACTATAAGTAATAAGGTCATACCAATAAACCTTTGTAGAGTGAAGAGAGAGAGACAGAGAGAAGAAACTATAGTAATATTATAAGTAGTTATAAATAAATACATATTACTAGTCTGCTCCACACAGATTATCCAATGGTGTTCCACAGGGTTCTGTTCTTGGACCGCTTCTCTTTTATCTGTATACTGATTTCTTGGGGATGTAATAGCCTCACATGGTTTTTCCTACCCATTTTATGCTGAAGATACGCAACTTATTCTCTCTTTCCCTTCCAGTGACAACCAGACTTCAACCCGCATCTCAGACTGTCAGGCAGACAGTAAATCTTGGTGTCCTGCTAGATGAAGATCTGTCAGTCTCGCTGCAGGTTGACCCGATCGACAGATCATGCAGATACCTTCTCTACAACATCAGAAGAATCCGACTGTTTCTCACCATGAAAGCTCCGCAGATACTCGTCCAGTCTCTGGTCATCTCTAAACTGGACTACTGCAACTCTCTACTGGCTGGACTTCCACTGAAGGTAACCAAACCGCTTCAGCTGATTCAGAATGCAGCTGCGATGTTAGTCTTCAATGTCCTTAACACTTGCTTTCATGGCCAAGAATGGACTTATCATGAGAGGACAAGAAGTTTGATTAAGATCAGGGCCATTCCACCGAATGGGTGCCATTTCCGTCCCCAGGAAATTACATGTATGAATGTGCACAAAAAATAACTGTAAAATACATTTTATCATTAAGTACAGTGTCTTGTACATTGACCTAATTGCAAATTTAAGATATATAATTAATAACATTAATAAAAACTTCATAGAACACTAAAAAATAGCATTTGTTACCTGTCCCCACTCTCTAACTATACACTTTACCTTGAAATATAATTATTAAAATCCTTCAGAGATTTAATTTTTTTGGACTGTTGTGTGACTCCAAATGCCATCTGTGCTTTGAAAATACTTTTTTCATAAGAAAACCATAATATTTAAGTTAAAAGGTTTTCACTCAGTCCTGTTACCCGAACACATTACCCCATCTGAGACATCAGGAACCTTCCACAGGTCACATGTTCAACAGGAAGTTGCATCAGTTGGCTCTTCTGAAGGTCATGGGTAGACCAAAAGTTAGTTCCCGCCTTTTTTTCCCCTCTATATTTGATCAAATTTTAACTAGGACTGGGGAGGTCAATCTCAATGTTCTGTCCTGTTACCCAAATTCATTCTTGGATAATATCTGTTTATTTTTACTAGAATGTGCTCAGTGTTCTCGTGCTATTAGCATAGCTATCATGTAGCTATATTTCATGTTTTAGCCAATTCTATTCTAAAAACTCAGTCCTGTTACTTTCAGTCCTGTTACTCTTTATATGAGTAACAGGACTGAGTGCCAGTAACAGGAGTGAGTAGAGTCCCCTGATTTATTAGTGTGAATATTAGTCAATGTAATACTATTCAACTTTTAATGCCGAGCGCCTGGTGGCCGGGCCTGTACCCATGGGGCGCGGCTGGGCGAGGCCTGAAGAGACGTCACATGAGTTCTGGTAACAGGACTGAGAAAAACGTAACCATCTTTGGCTTAGAAACCTTGTAATAGATGAAATAAAGCTGCTGAGATTGACCAATGCTTGTTTTGAATAGTTAATATGTGCTATTAGATTCAAAGTTAAAAAAAAAAAGATAAAAAATGAAGTTTAATTTGGAAGAGTTACAACAAGCGAACGGCACCCATTCGGTGGAATGGCCCATCAGCATTAATCAAACTTCTCGTCCTCTCAGGGCTTCAAGCACGGCTCGTCTCGAGCCTCCGCCGCTCAAAGGAAGAGGGAGACATGCGTCAAGGCTCTTCTCAGTCTCGCCCCCCAGTGGTAGAACCAACTCCCTCTTCCGGTCAGATCTGTGGAATCCCTCGCTCTCTTTAAGCACCGCCTGAAGACCCGCCTCTTCAAGTAGCACCTTGGTGACTGACCAAGCCTCTCATTCTGCTTGTTTACTTCTCATTTGAGAAAAAAAAAAACAACGGACGTTGATTTAAGTTTAGCTTTACAGGGTTGAGAAACACACACACACACACACACACACACACACACACACACACACACACACGCACACACAGAATCCTCTGAAATTTGAAATCGTTTCTATAATTTCACACACACTCCTGCTTACTGAAAGGCCGCAGGGTCACACTCTACTAGTGCACTTTAACACCAGGGAGTCAAACCCACTGGATCTGAGTTGTGGGGAACTGGACGGGAATCATGTGGGACATTAATTCACTGTAGAGCTGTGTTCGTTTGTTTGTAGCAGTATTCGTGGACGGCCCTCCCTCTCCCCCTTCACTGTGCGGGTGTTTGCTAGCTGATGTAACAGAAAAGTCTCTTCCTCGAGAGTGTTGAGCTGTTCATAGACGAGTACAGCATGCAGATGGACCTGGACTTGACCACCAGAACTGTAGAGACTCCTGTTGTATTTAAACGGCGACTGAAAACCCACCTCTTCACTGAGCACTTCTGGGCGGAGCGCTAACGTCCCCTGTGGTAGAATCTTCCAGCTCTTCATTTTAAGCTTAGTCTTACTAGTAGGAAGGACATGGTTTCTTGTGGACTACAAAGCACAGATGTTTTCTGCTCTGAATAAAGCTACTGACGTTCTTTTTGCTTAACGCTTGGTATAAAAGAGTTAAAGGTTTTCTGCTACATTTTGTTTTCTGCTACATTCTGCTGTTATACACCATCATTTAACCACAAGAGCGTTAGGAAGGTCTGGCCTGGCTTGGCTCACAGTCCACCTTCCAGTTCATTCCCGAGGTGTGGATACTGCAGACAGACACGTTTCACAGGCAGTGAACTCATGGGCCTCGTTCTGTAAGGGTGTGTCGCTCCTGGATGTTTCCACTTCACTAACAGGGCACACATTTGGACCTGCTGGGAAGGTGGCAGCCTTTAACAGAGCTGCTGAACGCTATTCCCTTTACTACAGTCCCACTGCAGTGTTTATCTATAGTGTATTAGCAAAGTAGTAAATCTCACCGATTAAAAGGGAAGCACACATACTTGTAGACCGACGGACAGATGGAGAGAGAAAGAAAGAGCAAAAAGAGAGAAAACGAGAGACGTTTGTGTGTTTGGATTATTAAGAATGGTGAGATATTATGGACTTCGTTACACTTCATAAACAAAAACAAGCAAATAATGTACTTCTATAGACTTATGTAAAACAATTACAGTTCATTGCAAAGCTCCAGTGTGTTGCAGAGGCAAAGCTCACCCACCTTTCGATGCTTGTGCAGAATCAAACAGGACACTATGCCGGTGGACATCACCGCCATGCTGCTGGTGACGGCTGTGAGAGAAATAAACAGTTTTAACTAGAAATAAACACACGAATCTTGCGTCAGTGATGTGGGAAACGTGTGTGTGTGTGTGTGTGTGTGTGTGTGTGTGTGTGTGATGCTCACAGTGCATTAGGTGCAGTGTCAAGGCGGCGGCCCTTTCCCTCTCACTTTGCGGCAGTTCTGGCAGGTAAGTGTGGGGCAGCAGCCAAGACACGTCCTTCTCCTCAAACGCAGAGTCCATCCTACAGAAACGAGCAAAAAAAACCCAAACAAATAGATGCTACTGCACACTGGAATACACACACACACACACACACACACACACACACACACACACACACTTATACATACAGTACTGTGCACAATTCTTCTATTTAAAAACAATATTTAAAAAACGTTCACATGATCAGTGTGTGCTCTTTAAACCACATGAATATTACAAAATATGCCAAATAAACCTAAATGGAATAAATACCAATAACATTACACAGTAAATAGTGATTGTATGTACAGTAACCCCTCATTCTTATGCAGATTTTTTTCTGACAACCAAACTGTAGTACCTCCACCAGTCCAGCGGTGGCAGTAACGCACTGAAAAGTTGTCGACCGCCATAAAAAGAAGAAGCTGCTGCAGCAGCATGTAGCATGACTGCTCCGTGTCTTGTCCTCGTATTTTAGTGTTTAACACCCCTCCCCCCCCCCGCCCCCATGTTTATTTCAGTTTATTTCAGTTTATTTAGTGTTAGTAAGCTGTGCTCTGTCTAAACATGTGTGTAGAGAGAGTTATTTCAATCTTTCTTTCGTGGACGAGTCTTTGTTTTGGCTCGTGAACGCTGCTAATGCTAACCGCTAACGTTAAACCTGGTTTTCCTCAATCAGTTCCTCAGTAAAAGGAGCCGCCGTTTCACTGCTTTACTGTTTATCTGCAATAACGTTTTCGGACGTTAACTTCAGTAGCAGAAAGACGAGTTATCTCACGCTGAAAAAAAGGTTATTAAATAATCTGCATAGATGACTAAGCCTTTTGCACAGTACTGTATATATATTTGCCACAACCGCAGACAAGTGACGTGAATAACACTGATCTAGTTACAGTGTCTCTTGCTGAGGAATTGTCGATACTACTTGATGTGGAAGCAGGAAAATGGTCAAGCTTAAGGATCCAACCAGGCTAAGACAGTCCCAGTCCACTCCTTACCTTTTACAGCAGGATTACCCATCCTGCCACCAAGACACTGCTCAGGGACAGCTCAAGGAACGTGACAGTGTTCGTGCAAAATTCCCCAGATCTCAGTCCAGTCGAGTATGTGTGGGATTTTATAAAGAAAAGTACATTAACCCAGCGAAGCCTGGAAAATATGCAAAAACAAGCACGCTTGCATACACACGCGCATTCAGAAAATGATACATATGCACCTCGCGAGCCTCTACGGGAAAGTGGCGGTGTTTCGGTTGAAGGCTTTTCTTTCTCTGAGAGTGAAAGATTATAAAACATTAATTAATAACAATGTAGCAGCACCAGGCTTCTGAAGAAAAACGCTGAGATTATCTAAAATGCTTTCTATGCACTGTGACAACTCAGCAGTAATTCTCACACCCACACACACACACACACACACACCCACACACCCCTGTACCATTACAAAGCTGAGAAAAAGAAGACAAGGCCTGTGACCTCTTTAGCTGATTGATAGCTGCATCTAAGGGAGGTGAATACACTGCAAAGGGGTGAAAAGTCTATATTTCTGTGCAGAGTTGCAGAGTAAACACTCTGTGAGAGACAGAGTGAGAGACTTCAGTCGGTGACTTTGGATTAAAGAGATGAGGGACGAGTGAAAGAGATGTGAAACGCGTTGGTCTGATTGGGCTGTGTGGAATTACAGCCGATATCAGAAGCGCCTGCATTTTGGAATCACCGTTTTCAGTACAATAATAGAAACAGTTCTCCTGTACGTTATAAAGGCTGTAAATAGGATTTGCCTTCTCCACAGCAGTAGCATCAAAAAGGGCCAGCGTGGCTACAGGCTTTTGTTCCAGCCAATCAGGAGCACACGTGATTCCGGTTCATCTCGGTTTTCAAACAGCTTTAGACCGAAACCCCCCTCTGGAGAAGATCTGACACCTGTTTTCAAGATAACAGCAATAGGCTATAAAATGCAGAGATATCAGATCCGGAGCAGAATGAATGAAAAGAACGTAGATATAATATCTAACGTCCTGAATATGAGACATACCACAATATGAAATGTGGTGATGAAACGTCAGGGCAGATACACTTCTTCAGTGAGAGAGAGGAGAGGGAGAGGATAGATTTATGAAAAATGAAAATGATGGAGTATTGCCTGCGCAGAGGACGGCTGGGTAGATGGATGGACAAACACAAGGACAGGGGCAGACAGATGACTCAGGAGAGACAGAAGAGAGGAGGAATGTAGTTATTTAGAAGGAGGTAGAGGAGGAGCGAGAGAGGGAGTATTAGGGAGTATCCTCCACCCTGCAGACACTGATGTGTGCTCAGGTGGGCTACAGTCCATCGCTGTAAATGCCGAGTCCAGTTTATTTATATCAGCCGTCACCCCACGCATTCATTCAATGTGCTTTACCGGAATACAACTAAACTTTTAAGCATAAAAATAGTAAGAAGAAACAAAATTTGTGCAGATTTTAGCAGGAACTGGCACGTCTGGTATGTCTCAGCCACGCCTCCTAAGGAGCCCGTCGCCCGAGTACTAGGTGGCACTCAGCCCTGGGCACGTGTGTGAGGTATGGCTCGTCGTGTGTGGGGTCATTAGGAGTCCACACACAGATTAGAGGAGGAGCTTCGTCAGCTCACCAGCAGGGATTAGGCATGATTAGTTCAGCAAGTGTGTTAGTGGTCTGTTGTGTGACTGGTTGTCAGTGTGTGTGTGTGTGTGTGTGTGTGTGTGTGTGTGTGTGTGTGTGTGTGTGTGTGTGTATAAATGCCCAGCCGATCCAGTGAATCTTTGCAGGGTCACTCAAACCATACGTGCTGCTCTGGTTTGGGGTTTATGGATTTCTGTATGATTACAGAAAGGTGTTTTTGATTCTCAGCCTGCAGTGCCGAGAGGACGGTCTACGACTCACAGCGTATCTTCAGTGGAGGTCTCTGCTCCTCTGTGTTCGCAGACGGGGCACTAAGAGATTCGGTGTATCGAGTGAAAGAGTTGAAGGCAGTGGGCTCCATTAGGAGCGAAGGGCTGACTTCAACTGGGAGAGTCCCCCGGAGTGAAGGTCCTCCGGGATCAGGACTCATAACCTAAGTTTGAGTTCAAGTGTGTGAGTGTGTGCGCCAGCCTGGTGTATAAGAAATCCTGAAAAAACGTATTAAAGACAGCCTTCCCCAGACCCAGCGTGACAGTTCCAGTCAGTTCCAGCAGTGGACAGCATAGTTTCAGCTCTCTTCACCACTAGCTGAGCTGCTCCTGCTGATCTAAGAGCCCACTGGGATTAAAAGCATCAAACAAATCTAATCATTGTTTGTGTTTCTGATAAAACGGCTCGTAGAGTAAGCGCAGGGGCTGATGATATTCACCTGTTGTGTAGGATAGCAGGCAAGAGGAGCTCCTGCAGGGGGCGCCGACTATCCACACGACACTTCCCACTTTCACACATCTCCTATTCATGCAGAAAGAGAGAGAGACAGACAATTAGAGAGAGGAAGAGTAGAACAAGGAGAGACAGAACCGAAGAGAGAGACAGAGTATGAAGAGTACTGGAGAGAGTTATAGAGGTTATAGAGACAGCACTGGAGAGACTGATAGAGATGGAAGAGAGAAATGGAGGGAGGAAGTGATTAGAGAGAGAGAACCAGAAAGAGGAACAGAAATTATAGACAGAGTAAAGGAGAGAGTAAAGGAGAGTATAGAAAGAGAACTGGAGAGAGTGATAGAGATCATAGACAGACATTTGGAGAAATTGATGATTATAAAAAGAGAATTGGAGAGAATGATAAAGATTATATATATATAGAGAGAGAAACAGAGAGAGAGAGACAGAGACAGAGAGAGAGAGAGAGAGAGAGACAGAGAGAGAGAGAGAGCGAGAGAGAGAGAGACAGAGAGAGACACAGAGAGAAAGACAGAGAGAGAGAGAGAGAGACGGAGAGAGAGAGAGAGAAAAAGAGAGAGAGAGAGAGAGAGACAAAGAGAGATAGAGAGAGAGAGAGAGACATAGAGAGACATAGAGAGAGAGAGAGAGAGAGACACAGAGAGAGAAAGAGACAGAGAGAGGGGGGGGACAGAGAGGGAGAGAGACAAAGAGAGAGAGAGAGAGAGAGACACAGAGAGAGAGAGAGCGAGAGAGAGAGAGACAGAGAGAGACACAGAGAGAGAGAGAGCGAGAGAGAGAGAGACAGAGAGAGACAGACAGAGAGAGAGAAACAGAGAGAGAGAGAGAGACAGAGACAGAGAGAGAGGTGGTCTTTTTTCACACTTCACACCTGAACTCAAAAGTTGGTGTTTGTATGTATACACACGTGTTTGTGTGAAAATGTGTGTGTGTTGTGAGTTAAAGAAAGTCAGAGTGAGAGAGACAGAGAGAGAGAGAGAGCGAGAGAAAGAGAGAGAGAGAAAGAGCGAGAGAGAGAGAGAGAGAGAGAAAGAGCGAGAGAGAGAAAGAGAGCGAGAGAGAAAGAGAGAGAGAGAGAGCGAGAGCGAGAGAGAGAGAGCGAGAGAGGGGGGGGGGGGTGAGTGAGTCATACCTTCAGAGAGAAAGCCTGAGCGAAATGGATCCTCACACCTCCTCTGTGATCACCGCGCAGAAGGGAAAGCACAAACCGCAGGACAGACAGCACACCAGCCTGGACACACACACACACACACACACACACACACACACACACACACACACACACACACAGCTGATGACTCAGTCCTGGTACAGAGAAAACAATTCTCATCTTCATAAGGCTCTAATGGTGAGCAGCCATTAGTGGAGAAATTAGTGACTCTAATCATCATAATAACTGACATCTATTAGTGAGTAACATTAGGACCGTTTTAGTCTCTCTCTTTCTCTCGCTCTCGGAAAAGGAGGAACACGAAGAAGCCTTATTTTCAAGCGCTTGCAGAATGGCACATTTGCAGTCCTGACCATTTTTTATTGTAATTGTTGTGGATCATCTCCGATTGGAGCACCTCAGATAAAACCACTACTCTGCTGCTGACAGTGACGCACCGCAACGTTCAGTTACACTTTACAGAATGAGGGTCAAAACCAACGTGAGGCTGGAGATCAAGGTGCTCGTTTGACCACTGATTCCTGAGTTCGTGACCTGCATATGAATCCCTGAAGCATCACTAAGAGCATCTAACTTCAGTCCTGAACCAGGAGCAGACGATCAGGCGGTGATCAGTATACTGGTGGTGCTGAATGCTGAGTGGGCGGAGCTCCTTTATCTAGAGCTCCTTGTATCTTTAGGCACGTTGCGGCCTGTCAGCAACACATTTGTTCCCATTTCTTTTCTTCTCAATCTGCCAAAGATATGACGGTTTAACATATTCTATTTTTTGGCGCAACATCGGGCCTCGAAGCAAAATCGAAGGAAATTAGGTGTGGGCTGGGGGCTCAAGACCATCACACAGTACAGTTTAAGATATAAATGAATATAAATGAAAATGATTCACACATTAAAGCTTAAGCTTGACGTAAATAATCAGCGCTAACTAAGGAGAGATAATGCCCCGATTTAATCTGCCTGCTATGATGACCAGGACTCAGGCAGGGGTACATGATCAGGACTGGCCAGGACCGGAGTTACACAGGAATCCAACACTTTTGGTGCGAACGAGCAATCTGGCAAGTCTCACTCCCTGCACAAACATCAATGCGTACCAATCATTACGTTTAGTTAGCAGCCAGTCGACATGCAAATGTCTTGAGGGTAAAACGTATTTACAGTGTAGCAGAGCAAATACAGACATACCTGCTCCACCCACTTCTGAGAAGACTATGGCACATTTGATTTCATTTCAGTTACACTCAGCATATGAACAGAAACTGTGGACTAAAGGTGATACATTTCCATCCCTGGACTTTGCTGTACCTGAGGCAGCATGTCCTGCTGAGGTGGACAATCATAGGAGATCCCCACCGGCACCAGGCTGACATCCGGTACCAGGTCGCGAGTGACTGCCTGTTGGATACGGGCCAACCACTGCCCACCACGGCCCTCACCACACACCCCCAGGCTGAGGGACTCTCCTGCACTCAGCAACCCACCGATCCACTGCAGAGAGAGAGAGAGAGAGAGAGAGAGAGAGAGAGAGAGAGTCGCATATTCAGTCACACGCAGATTTTTTATGAGAACCGAACTGATGGTTTTATGCGGAAACTACAAATACTACAAATATATATAATTTACTAATAACCCAAATATAAATTCAGCTACATTTCCTGTGATTGGTTGCTGCCCTCCTGTTCTCCTGTTTTCGTTTCATTCTACTAAAAGCCTGCCGCCCAAACGCCCTGCGGCTTCTATCAGTGCAGCTCAGCGTCTCGGGCCAGAATCACAGGCCGACGGCTGCGGTTCGGGGGCGAGCTCTGATTTTAGGGTCGGCTCGGTACACTGCCCATGTTGAGGGTGTGTCGGGGCGGACTGGCGGTCTGTGCGTTCTGGAGAGGACTTTTCCGCAGCGCCTGGATTACCAGTCTGCTCCTGCGTACATTTTCGTTGAGAGTAGTGTATTACATTTAAACCTCTCTCGCTCTCTCTTACTCTCTCTCTCTTTCTGTCTGTGTGTCTCTCGCTCTCTTACTCTCTCTGTCGCGGCATCGCGGCCCATCAGCCACCCTGTCCACATTTTCACCAAGGGTGGATTAATGTAGTGTGCAAGTGAGAGAAAAGAGTGAGTGTGTGAGTGAGTGACAGAGACAGTCAGAGAGATAGTGAGAGAGAGAGAGATGCAAGGAGAGAGATATATTATATGAGAGAGAGAGAGAGAGAGAGAGAGAACAGAGGCAGAGAGAGAGAGACAGAGAGAGCGAGGGAGAGAGGAAAGTTAATGTGTAATATCGAGCTGATATAAAACGTCACCGATGGGTTTATGATGGTCGGGAGAGTCAGGGTGGAGTGAGGAGAATAGAAGCAGGAAGCAATAACTGTATAAGAAGTCTTATCAAAAAGATGGATGGATTGGGAAATATTTGTCAGAGAGAGGGAGAACTAGACAGAAAGAAGAAAAGGAGAAAAAGAAAAAGACCAAAAAAACCATTTAGTTTTCCGTGGTCCTCCATATCGGGGGCAAGAGCGTGATTTTCAGTGAACTGAGCTACAGAAGCTTAATGACACTGATTAAAGAGAAGGTGCTGCAGTCTATAGTCAAAGCTTACACTGGCAGTCAGAGAGAAACGCTCTGGCACTGTTTTCTGCAGGTGAAAACTAAAGCAAAACTTTACTGTCCGCACTGCGCTGTTCACTGTCCGCACTGCGCTGTTCACTGTCCGCACTGCGCTGTTCACTGTCCGCACTGCGCTGTTCACTGTCCGCACTGC
>JBBPDC010025649.1:0-12573 GCA_037974485.1 Hemigrammopetersius urotaenia | reverse complement strand
AATGTATACATTATACAAGTTTCACTTTTTGAATGGAATTAGTGAAATAAATCAACTTTTTGAAGATATTCTAATTAAAGTTCAATGTACCATGAAAAGTACTTTTGTATTTTGTTATAAAAATGTATTGTTAATGACAATCAACCACTGACAATCGATAATTTGTCCATTATTTAAAATTGCTTTTTTACTATATTGCAGTTTTTCAGTAAAATGAAAAGACAAACAAACAAACAAAAACCTCACAAAAAGGTTTACAGTTACATATACAGTAATATCGGTTTAATCACTGACCTGTACCTGTAATTCAGGAGAACGTCAGTTGGCAGAATCTTGTGATCTGGGGAGTCTAACTAGCGGGTGGGAATCGGCCGTGACTACACTGGAAAGAACTCGACTCAAGCTAGAGCTGGGCGATATGGCCTAAAAATAAAATCTCTAATTATTTTCACAATAAATCCGATTTTCGATTTTAATTAAACTACAGATGACAAATAAATGGTTCAAAACAAGTTTTAACGGCGTCTATCCTGTGTTTAAGAGACAAAAGAGACGAATCTTCTTAGTGATCTGGTCCAAATGATCAGACTCATTAAAATGAGCCAAAATTATCAGACCTAATCACGTGACAGTGTAGGAGCGGTAGACTCGGGTTGAGCGTATCTGCACTTATGAGATGTCACTTTTTTTGTACATTTATTTTAATTACTCTTGGTTGTAAGGGACGATCGCCATTTGCGTCTGAAATGAAGAGAAAAAAAACAACTAGTCGCAAAATAAATAGTCTAGTCGCATTAGCGACTATTTTTGTCCCCTGACTGCAAAGAGTGGCTGTGCTGCTTAAGCTGTCAGACATAGGATGGCACGAAACCGAGCCAATTCCATATATTTTAGATGTAGCAAGACCTTTCTTGGGCTCCAACACTGCTACAGTGTTTTGGTGCACTGCGCTAATTTACCTGTGTAGTGCAGTGCGATTTCTTTTTTAAAAAAAAAAACATGAACTGTAAATTCAAATTAATCGCTAAAATCGATAAATCGCTTCTAACTCAAGGTATAATATAATAGTCAAGGCATCAGCAAGTCAAAGAGATACAGTGCAAGTGTCTTTTTGCTGAAAACTGTAGTGGACCGTAATGGCTAGAAAAATAGTAGTCAGCAAGTAGTCAGCAGGTAAGACAAAATAAAATATTTAGCTGGCAACTTTTCTATCAGATGGTTTAATTTTTGTTTTCTTAGAGTGTAGTTCTCAACTCTAGGCCCCAGGAGCTGAGAACTACATTGTCAGGAAAAAAGTGAAACCACCTTGTAGTAAAGTTGCCAACTGAAAATGTTGTGTTTTCTGTGGTCTACTATTTTCATTCTCATTGCGATCGTTATCTATTTTATAATATTTATAAATCGTTTTATGTACACATACATTTTTAGAATGCAATGAATGCAGATGTGATCCAAATATAATGTTCTCTAAGACATGGCAAAAGACAACAGCAGTCCTCGTTATGCGCAGACTCTGCGTTTCTTCAGCGCAGCGCTGTGTGTGTAAGACTCCGCGGCATTGTTGTGTCATGGCGCTGCACAGTGAATCATGTATTGTAATGTTGGGGTTACTTCTGAAAGTAGTTCAGGGTTAAATTTAGTACTTTTAAGATGTCCGTGTTGTTTGCTGATGATCACGGGTGCCTGCTAGACTCCTGTTCTCTCAGAAACGAAGGTTTTGAGCGCTGTTTTAGTGTAAACACGGGGTTCTTCAGATGCAGCTTTAAAGAACAGTACTTCGAAATCCTAAAGCCTCACATCGCGAACAAAAACAGCACTGCTGTTTTAAATAGAGACCAGACAGTAAACTTAGAGACCTCTGACAAGACCGACCTGAAGACACGAAAGGTAGTAGCACAACTTTATTTTTCATAACTGCTGTTTGAATCTGTCAGGCATGCCACACCTCATAAAGTGCATGTTGATGTTTAGTAGAGGTGGTTCAACTGCTCTTTATGTCTCTACCAGAAAAGGAAGAGAAAACGGAGCGATCTTAATCAAGGAGAGGTAGATGCTGAAGCATTCCATGAAAAGGTGCTCTCTCTCTCTCTCTCTCTCTCTCTCTCTCTCTCTCTCTCTCTCTCTCTCCCTCTCCCTCTCCCTCTCCCTCCCCCTCTCCCCCTCCCTCTCCCCATCTCTCTTTGTATTTATACACACCATTAAATGGTCATTTGATAAAATAATTTGTGAAAATCATAATTGTATTAAACCTATAAATATCTGTATTGTTAGAGCCCTAAGAATTTGATAATTTACTCTAATCTCTCTACCCCTCTGTGTCTGCCTGTCTCCGTTCAACAGGTCAGGTTATTAGTTCTGGAGGGCAGTCAGCCTCTAGTTCAGGCAGGACGTTGCTGCGGTTATTTGACAGAAGCTTCGCAGACAGGGCAGAGTAAGACAACAGCAGCTCATGACTGCAGACTAGCCGCCCTGTGTGACATGGCCAAGGGGCTGCCTATTGTGGAAACATCTGATGCAACATCTGTGCAGGATGTCAAAGGACATGCAGAGATGGATTCTCACCTTGATCTGTTCTCATGCTTCACTGAAAACCCTGACGACTTTTCTCGAGATGTCACGCTAATGGGAGAGAAATATTTTTTGCCTCCCCGCTGTCGCTTCCTGTTGTCTGACATCACACGCTTACAGCCACTGATCAACTGTAAGTTCATTCTATGCTCTGAATATGGCTGTGTTAGAAAGGGGCTGCCCATTTTTGCCTCTTTTAAACGTCTTCCATTTTTATGCAGAGAACTCTCAGCTCTCAGGCGCTATTTTGAAATTTTCCTTTTAAGGCCAGAATTTTCCAATCCTCAGACCAGTTTTCTAGCATCATGTGTGTTAACCTCTTGATTGGCTACAATTCTCAAAATGTAATTTATAACATTACTGAGCATTTGTCATAGTAGCAACAGCATGTGTGATTTCTATCTCCAGGTGGGGAGAAATTTGACCTGATAGTAATTGATCCACCGTGGGAAAACAAGTCTGTGAAAAGAAGCTGTAGGTATGTTTAACTGTCATCAGCCCTGCTTTGTACATGTGGATGCTGAAGTGAGTGCTGTGTTGTATAATCAGTGCACAAGTCAAGGTTTCTTGCTAACAGTTTTTCTAGATACATTCTGATCATTTAACTGCAGTCCTTATGTCATGTACTTAAAAAGTGCAAAGGTTTCTGATACTGGAATTGTTGAATAAAGTGCAGGGTGCCATCCTTAATAACTTAATCTTAATCAGGATGAATCAAGATTCATCTGAATTAGCGGGCCATCCTAATACTTAATCAGGATATCAGGTTATAGATAAAATAGCGTTGCCTTTTCTCTGTTCACCACCAACCATCTCTCAGTAAATGTGTAGATATACTAAATAAGGCCTTTTTTCTGGAGATCATCCTAGTGTGTACACAAGTATTTTGGAATAACCACTTAAAATCCCAAGGGCTTCCCAGCACTTCCAGTTTTCCATTCCTCACTCCCTTAATTTAAGAATAACTGTCAGTTTGCATATTCTACCATTATCATTACTACATAATAATGTAATAATACAAATGCAGGGAGTAAAAGACTAACACTGTATGAAAGAAAAATATGGAGTTTATGGAGTTTTCATTCAGGTTTACCTGATTTGGGCAAAACCATGTTTAAAAACGCCTCACCTGTAACCCCTTAAAAAGGCAACATATATAAGTTTAAAGCAGGCGCATTTATAAAACCTACTCCTCCCCTCCAAAACACACATCATTTGGACCTGCATTCGTGTCTTTGCACTCCTTCTCTTTTAGGTACGGTTTCCTGCCGTCATCTCAGCTCAAACAACTTCCTGTCCCAGTGGTGAGCGCAGCAGGATGTGTGGTGGTTACTTGGGTAACCAACCGTTCTCAGCATCTTCGGTTCGTCAGAGAGGAGCTTTACCCACACTGGGGCGTGAAACTACTTGCAGAGTGGCTGTGGGTCAAGGTGAACTACCTAATTTACCGCCTCGCACGAAAACACTCTACTGGACTGTTTACAATGAGTCCCAACCAATATCCTGTATTTGCCAATACTGATTTTAAGGAACTAGAAATTCCAAAAATTTCCTCAATGCAAATAAACAGAAGAAATGCACAGTCCAATGTGAAATCAATAATAAAAAAATCCATATGTTTATAATCATCTAATCATATTTTAATATACCCTAAAACTTATAAATAGCATTAACTATTACAATGTTGGATTTTCAAGTAAGGGAAAACAACACACACACACACACACACACACACACACACACACACACACACACACACACACACACACACACACACACACAGAGGACCTTAGTTTCTGACAGTATGTATGGTATGTTTGCACCATTGCTACATGATTCAATGCTTTTTCCACTTTGTCTTCCACCCACATATGTTGTGTTATATGAAAAAAGTACACTTGACTTGATGTGTAGGTTTCAGTGCATTACATCCATAAACTGGGTGTGAAAAGCACCATGACGAGTAAACAATAACTATAATGAAAATTGTTGCTATCTGAAATATATTCCTACTGTGGCCCACAGGGCAACTGCAGTTTTAGGTAGCAGATTAACATACATATGCATACAAGATGCAGAAATGAATAAATACATTTTATTTCTTGACTTTATCATTATCAGTTACTATCGATAAATTCCATAAGTGGTTCCAGGCCTACATCCTGCACAGTTAATAACAGCTGTTAAGTTTTATACGATACAAATATGTGCATAATAGTAGGCTCTTGTTGTGTTTTAAGCTGCCTCACTGAGTCAACAGCAGATTATTACGGTTACACTTACTGTAAGTACAGAATTTTTACTGTGCCTTCAGGTGACTCGGACAGGAGAGTTTGTCTTTCCTCTGGACTCGCCGCACAAGAAGCCTTACGAAGTGCTGTTAATTGGCAAGTTCTGTTCCAACAGTGAAAACAACACCAGGTAATGACCCTGATCCTGATCTAACTGATCCGTCACTACTCAGCATGTTCTTTTTGTATGAACTGGTTTAAAGGTAGTGCCCAGTTTCTTGTTTTGGCTTTACATTCAGCTTTTCAGCTATTTCTTACCAAAAGTATATCCTACAGAATTTGGTTTGTGCCAAAACAAGTGCTATCTGGATCTAGCAGTTCTTTGATAGGATTCAGGGCTTTTAAGCCTGATTTGGTTGTCATCAACTGTTGCTGAAATTCAGATTTATCAGCTGTTGACATGCAGTATGGCTGTAGTGATATTTGTGTAACTGACTATTTTTTGACATCACATTTAGGGCTGGGCGATTTGGCCTAAAATCAAAATCTCGATTAATTGAACATTTTTATCTCGATTACGATTAATGAACGATTATTTTATTTATTTATTTATTTTTTGCCCTCATAGCTCACTGACAAGTTGCTCAGTTGTCTCAGTGTTTAAGCTCTCCATTCTCGACATGTCGGTGGAATAACGTAACATAACGGAGAGGGGTCACGTGACTCCACACGTGGTAGTGTTTTTAAAGGGAAAGTAATCGAAATAATCGACCTGGAAAAATTCGATTCGATTACTTTTCGATTAATCGCCCAGCCCTAATCACATTTCATCTTTTCAGAGATTTTGGGAGCATGTGGTCCTCCAGCCAAATACTACTATATACAGCAACAATCATTTTCTAAACGCACCTTTTTTCTTTCCAAGTTGTTACAAGCCTTCTAAACATAAAAGGGCTAAAACTTTGTTGTGTATAGTTTTTATTTGGATATTATACCATTCACTAGAAAATAAAATGTTTAACTCCCTAGTCACCGTTTCACTACTGTCTTCTGCTTTGTTTTCATTCTGTCCTCTCTCAACTGTTTCCCATTCTCATTCCATTATACCACGTTTTATCCTCTCTTCCTTTTACCTGGCTTCTTATTTAGATGACATTCTTTAACAAAAAAAAAAAGATGAGTTTAAGTGTATAGCTTTATCAGAGTCTCCTGGTGCATTTACTGAATAGCAATGTTGTTGCATAAACCCTATTATATGTGTGCTGACACGAGTGCTGGTATGGTTTCATGACCCATAATAAAACCAACCTTCACTCGAGAGATGCGTATCAGGAGATTTAGGAGGTTCGGACAGATTGTGAATTTTCAGATATAGTAGGGAGCATGTTATCAGCTTAAAATGAGATAAATAGTTTACAGTTCTCAAGGGTGGACCCCACCATAAACTGAACAATTGTCCTGCAAGGGCCTTCCAAACAATTTTATCCAAACGTTTTGTTCTTAAGTCCACTCAGTGGTGCAAACGTCATTTTGTTTGTTTAGTTTTGGGCAGGCCATGTATATGCGAACATGAAGGTGTCATACTGAAGAACTTTTTTCAGCATTTAAAATTAGGCCCTGGTATTTTAGGAATCCAAGAATAGTACAAGTTAGATTTCACTGATATGTTGTTTTTTTTTTGTTTGTTTGTTTGCTTACAGGAAATGTGAAACAGGAAATTTGCTATGACGCGAAATTAAGATCTAAAGGATTTTTTTTAGACTATGCTGTCTTGTGCAATACACAACTTGCATGTGATTTACGTGATTCCCTTGCACATTGAGCATCTGCGGCCAGGTAGTTTGTATGCTGCAGCATCAGCGCCATACTGAGACAGGCCACCATGTGGAGAAGCGTGAAGTAAAATAGCTGATGTTGAATTTTCCTCATTGATGAGCATCACTGTTGTTTGCTTATAGATTTTTTCCTGAGTTGTATTCTCATGCCACCCATGTTACAAATCGGGTGCCCAGTATGATGTTTTCCGGTGACCTTGAGAGACCAGGTTTAGGGAGGACAAGAGAATGAGATATCATACAAAGGCATGGGAGTGGAAGAGAAATTAGGTCCTCCACTGTTAGTGTGTATGTGTGTGAAATCAGGCCACATGCTTATTAGTATAAGGTCATGTGAGTACATGAGATACAAGAGAATACAAAATCTTCCTTTTTGTCTGCACAAAAGTGTTGCAAAATCTTCACAGTTAGTGTGTATGTGTATGTATGTGTGTGTGATCATATCAGGTGCTCAGTATAAGGTCAAGTGTGTATGTGAGAATACAAAATCATCTTTTCATAAGAAAGTTACAAAATCTTCCATGTGTTCTTTGTTTCAGGCCTGAGGAGTGTGAGATCCCAGATCAGCGGCTCATAATTAGTATTCCCTCAACTCTTCACTCTCATAAGCCGTCACTGTCAGGTACACAGAAAACCAGGCAGCTTCTTCTGTTGATCAAGAGCAGGTGACATTACAGTGTGTTATTTTAGCTAATTCAGCAGCCAGTCATTAATCTCCATTGTCATTTAGGAGTCTGTTTAATTTCTAGAGCAGAGTTTAAATTACTTGAGGATGCATTTGAGTGTCAGGACTTTACTTTTGTGCCCATGTGTGGGTACTCTGGGTCACCGCTGTGTTATTCACTAGTCTAAAATAAAGCAGTGAGCCACTCAAGGCTGTGTGTTATAGCAATTATAACACAAGGGAAGAACTGTATTAAGGCGTTCTGAGGTCTAAGTGTGTCTGGGGACCCTTACAAAAGAGACACGTTTCCTGTTTGGACATAAGACCATTCAACAATGATGTACATCAGAAGAAAACAACCAATTGAGTAGTCTAAACTTAGACTAAAGTCTGGCTTAAAGAGTGGAATTAAACTGGGATTTAAATAGAAGTAGGATGCGTTAATATACACTCAGCATATTAATGTAAACGTAAAATTAGTTTAATTTAATCATTTCATCTTTTAGTCTTAACTGCAATCAGATGATCAGATTTTATGTTTTGATTATATTTTGTTTGTTATAATTGTACAAGATATGTATTACATTATTAAATGGGCCCACAGCATAATTTTAAATTGCTTTACAAACTAGACTTGTGACCTGTGCATTTATATGCTATGTGTAACCTGAATAAAAAGGTTAAAGGTTGACCTAATCATACCGTCCCTGTTACAATCAATAAGGACCCCGGCTGAGGCCCCTGTAGCCAGCCTGGTTAAAATGGCCCAGGTTAAGGAGGTTTAAAAGCCAAGATGATACAAAATCAAACACTCTAATGCAGAGCTTTGACTGACCTACTGCTTGTTACAGGATATCATTACATGTTTAAGACATTTCCGTAAATAAGTCTTCTGTCAAGCAGTGTATTCTGCTAACAGTAGGTCATAGTTGCCAGACAATAAACAGCTCAGTGGCTTTCAGTAACTTGCCACAAAAATACAGAAGATGACTGAGGTTTTATGTGTGTGTTAGGGCTGCACGATATTAGGAAAACATGCGATGTGCGATAATGTTGTTGAGTGTTGTGATGGCGATATCACAAGCGATAAGTAAGTAAATACTTTATAGTGTTCATGTTTTTCTGCTTTGGATTTGCTGGTAATAAAGACTCCAGACACTGACTAGTCTATGCAGAAAAAAAAAATGAAATGCAATACTTCCATTCCAATACGTTTTTTTAAAAAAAAAGAAATTACTTAAACAGAGCATTTAATGCCTCCCATAAAAGATTTGAACCATTGAACATTGTTGAAAAAAACTGACATTTTTTTCATAATTTTAAATCTTAAATAAATGTATAATATAAATTATTGTTCTTAGCCAGACAAAAATGAGCAAAAGGAAGAATCTATAACAGCAGCACAGAAGATGAAGAAACTGCCCAGTGATTTTTTTTTGCCCTCTTCTCTGTGGCACTGGGTGAAGAGTTTTGGAAAAACACCATTTACTGCAGTTCAGTCAATAAATGCGATATATATTTTTTTTCACGATATGTGTATTGCGCATGTTGATATCGCGATGACTGTAAATTTGCGATATATTGTGCAGCCCTAGTGTGTGTATATCACATATTTTACAGCGAGTCCCACAGTTACTTGGCCAGTTTGTAATGGCAATAAACCCTCATCATGGATAATACTGCCTGGCTAATTCTGAAACGTGAAGTCACTGTGTTGTAAATGAGTCAAATTGGGTTTTTTTTCTTTGTAAGCTATGGTTCTTGAGGCCTTCACCACACTGCTAACCGATATCTTTGTTATTGTCAGCTGTGCTGAGGCCCTACATCAAGCGTAATGGCAGGTGTCTGGAAATGTTTGCTCGAAGTCTGCAGCCTGATTGGACAAGCTGGGGAAATGAAGTTCTCAAATTCCAGCACCACAGCTATTTCACCACAGAGGAACTGGACAGTGCGTGTGCTGATAGTGCAGATGGAAGTCAGCAATTAGATGCTGGGACCATGGAGACGTCTATCTAGCTATGAACCTAAAATGAGTTTCATAATTAGAATCTAATGTTTTGTTATTTTATGCTCGTTTTGTATTAAATCCATTTTATACACATCTTAGTTTTCTTCTGTTATTTCTGTTTCTTTCTGGCTGCGGCACAGCCTCTCTCCAATTAATTTACAGTTTTAATGGATACTTTTCTAGAAAGGTACCTTAATGGATGGAATTTTCGAATGGAATTTCAGGACCTGCTGAAGTAAGTGGTTAGTGGGTAGGATACTTGCCTTTGGACCAAGTGGTCATGGGTTTGAATCCTACCCTCAGCACATCACCACTGGGTTCCTGAGCAAGGCTTTTTTACCCCAAGTTGCTCCAGGGAGACTGCCCCCTGTAGTTAGGGAATGGAAGTCGCTTTGGTTAACAGCGTCTGATAAATGCCTTAAATGTAATCCGTTTAATCTGATCTGCTCATAGACATTTCCAATTCATAAAAGGGGGATCTGCTCATTATTATAGTTTGATTTTGTTTTTGAGAGTAACTCTTATTGTATTTTAGAGCCTTACGAGACATGACCAGGTTAAAACTTCACATATAGCCTGTCGTTTGCCACGGGATGATGAACGGGTTTGACGGCGGCTAAAAAATGGTCATTGACAGCAGATGGCGCTACAGTGTCTAATTGTTCAAGGACTTTTAATTGTTGAGTGCTGTTTCAACGTCGCACTTTACCTTGTACTGTTTGTAAATCAGTGCAAATCTTAAGTAATATTTCAGAACAAGCAATGTCTAATTCCAGGCATTTAAAAACACTGAAGAAAGTCCCTGGGAAGCAAGATGCTAGAACAATAGCTCTGTAAGTTGCTGAATGCAAGATGTCAACAACCAATGTCAAAAGGTAGTGCATAAAGGCTTTCATTAGTTTACAGTTACATCAACAACATATCAGTCATAAATACTAATGTATTTGTTGTTATTGATGGCTTTACAAAATGGTTATGGTCTGTTAGGCTGAGATGGAGAGGGAATGGTTTATCTTATGTTCCTGGTGTTTGGCTCTATCTGCTGGCTATTCAGTGTACTGCGGTTGACATAAAAAAAATAAATAAATAAATAAATAAATAAATAAATTGGACTAAAATAATATAATAAATCTAATTCCCAAGTCACACATGCTATATTGGGCAACAGTCGGGTGTGAAGTCCAGCTATAAGGTTATGAAGACAAACTGAGTGCATGCAAATAGGCCATTCTCAGGCGGAGGCCTGTCTTTCATAATTTCTGAGACTTTTTTCTTTACTTGATTCTTTATCATTTTGGAGTTTTTTAGTTTATATCACCATTACTTTCTGAGATAACTAATTAGGTTTTTTTTTTTTATACAACCACAGAATAAGAAACTGACTACTATAGGAAACAACCTACAGCGCAAATACACATTTATATAAAGTGGTGACCAAGTGCAACATGTAATGCCTGTAAAACAGCAAGTTGTTATATGAAATAGAATGTGCTGTCTGATTTACTAAATGTAATTGGCCTTAACTGCATAAATTAAAATCCACCCATATGAGAGAGGTATTGGTGCAGGGTTAAAATAGCACACCCCAGTCTTTTTTCACACTTTCCAGGAATTTATTAATGAAAGGACATTTAAACCCCAGATAACACATAGCTTCAGTGGTTGTTTGGGATAGTTAATATTTCTGAATTGCACGCATCATGATCTCTGTAACCACCACAGTAAATTAAAAAAGCTAAATCTAAGTGACTTCACAATTCAGCAGAATTTCTGTTGAAGTATGAAAAAGGTCAAAATATGCTTCACGTTCACTGACTTTAAAAAAAAATCTGGCTGAACTGGACACTCTAGGTTTTCTCCCGTCTCTCTTCCCCCTTTCTTTCTCGCCCTCTTTATCTTCCATTCTCTCTCTCTCTCTCTCTCTCTCTCTCTCTCTCTCTCTCTCTCTCTCTCTCTCTCTCTCTCTCTCTCTCTCTCTCTCGCTCTTCTGGTTTCAAAACTGGTCAGACACCTATGTAGCTTTTGTGAGTTACTAAGGAAACGCCTACTCACAAATATTCTCACTTAGGCCTTGACATTCTCAGATAGACCACACCCACACACATCATATTGACTCTGTACTCTGTCTGACTGATTCTGTACAGTGGACTTTAACATACATTCCAGATTTTTCCTGAAATATGTTTTAAACACAAAGTGGTTTCTTAGAAGTTATTGGGCAGATACCACTTGTTTCAAACATTTGAAACAAGTGGTAGTATACTGCACTTCTGAAACTACAGCCATTATATTCTAAGAGCTCACTTCTGATGATGAGATGAAAGATGTTGCAGTTCACTTTCACTAAGGTATCCTGTCAGAAGCTTCCATTCATACCATGGCACTAGTGAATGACCATGAAATCTTCTATCTGGAACACTTGTCCTAAAAGAAGAAATAAAATTTCCAGACATGTACATGTATCATTTTCATAACTGTAACTGGAGGAAGGGATAGAAAACTGCACATGCTCGATAAGTAGCTTAATCCAAAGGCAGGAAATGGAAAGTTGGGAACAAGAGTGAACATTTGCACAGTGCCCTCACCTTATGACTCTAAATTGGGTGCTAAATGCTTCCTGTCATTGTATGCGTGTTACTGGAGTTCTTTAGTATTGCACATGTCTGCATGTATGACCCTGCTATCCCCTCCCTTCTACTGGCAAAAGTGTGCTTTTTGGCCAAAAACTAAAAAATCACCATTTAAAAAGGTCCTACACAGTGCGAGAAGGAACTTGAAAGACTGTAAGATTTTTACTGAAACATGGTTTCATGACAGCATTTCAGACTTATTGGTGTAGCTGGTCAGCTGATCTTTGATCCACATGCACAGAGGCAATGTGCATGTGTCTTAGGACCACTTCTCTTTTCTCTTTATACTGGTTCTCTTGGGGATGTAATAGCCCACCACCTCAAGCTGAACCCCAGCAAGACCGAGCTCCTCTTCATCAAAGGGAGTCCATCACCAAGCCATGATCTCACCGTCTCTTTTGGGAACTCAGCTATCGTCCCTTCTAAGAAGGTAAGAAATCTTGGCGTTACGCTTGATGAAGATCTGTCTTTCTTGCCGCAGGTCGACCAGATCTCTAGAACATGCAGATACTTTCTCTACAACATCAGAAGAATCAGACCCTTCCTCACCACAAAAGCAGCACAGATTCTTGTTCAGTCCCTGGTCATTTCCAAACTGGACTACTGCAACTCTCTACTGGCTGGACTTCCACAGAAG
>JBBPDC010025578.1:0-12575 GCA_037974485.1 Hemigrammopetersius urotaenia | reverse complement strand
CATTTTGTAAAGCTGCTTTGTGACAATGACCATTGTTAAAAGCGCTATATAAATAAAATTGAATTGAATTGAATAACAATCCACCCTTACAGTGTTTAAACAGACTCCTAAAAAAGCTGAAGTGTTTTTGGAGGCATGTAAGCATTTGAGCTGCTAAACTGTGATCAGCATAAGGATATAATAGATAAAAGGGTGTAAGGGACCCCAGCAATATTCACCCTGATATCACACACTAGGTGGAACCTGATACATTAAACTTCTCTAAAACTATCTAACGCCTAGTTTAGAATTTATATCCTGTGCACCATTTGATTAACTGTTTTGAGAAACCTTACCACCTTCCTCTGTGTACCAAAATTGGAGGTGAACTTTAAGATAGATTTGATTAAGATTTTGGTGCTGGTATGTTTGGAAATGTATTAATAAAATATATCAATTAAATGGTGCTTGGGTCTGTGGTGATTAAAATGAATATTATTATTATTGTTGTTGTTATTCTTAGTTTTTATTAGTATATTAATAACATAATTATTATTGTAATATAACTATATTGTAGTAATAATAATATATTATTGTTAATATCATCGTCATTATTAATATAATCGTTGTTATTATTATTGTTGTTATTATTACTGCGTAATTAAAAAGATATCTATATAAAGATAAAGAAAGGAGAGGAGAGAGGCACGGGGTGGAAAGTGTGTTTTGATGTGACGCTCAATTCAGGCGACGCGTCTCTCGGCCTGCAGACAAGATGGCAGCCCACGTGGGAGAGAAGCGCGGTCTGGAGCATCTGGACCAGTATGAACCAAAACCAGCCAAACAGCAGAGGAGCCTTCATGAGAAGATGACGGAGAAAAGACTAGTAGTTGTTTTGGAAGGAGCTACTCTGGAAAGCGTGAAGGTAAGAGAGAACTTTTCGTTTCCCCTTAAATTTCGTCCAGCTAGCGTACAGAACTGCTCAACTTTAGGCGGAAAAGTTCTCTAACGTAGGCTGTCTTTTCATTTCAACCATACGCACAGAGTACACAGTTAAACAAAACAGTGTTCCTCCAGGACCAGGGGTGCAACACAAGAATGGACACAGAAAAACCACAAGACTACCAGTGTAAATTGACGATTGGTCATACGCGAACAGCACAAGGTTCTTTCTACATTTAATCCTCTCACCAACACACTGCTCTCCAGCGGCTGGAGGCACAAGAGCAACAAAACTGGACAAGACAATATTTAGTGCAGTCGACAATAGTTCCATACTGGATGTGCATCTGAATGTCCATATTGTGCAGCTCTGTTGTCAGAAAAGCATTTGTAGGTATAATGGCCTTTTTTTTCAACCCTGCACTGCTGTACTTGCATGTCTGTGTATGTAGCAAATAATTGGTAACTGGTAGTGACCTAATGGGTAGGATACTTGCCTCTGGACCAGGAGGTCCTAAGTTTGAATCCTACCTTCAGCAAACCACCACTGGGTTTCTGAGCAAGACCCTTAACCCCAAGTTGCTCTAGGGAGACTGTCCCTTTGGATAAAAGTGCCTGGTAAATGCTGTAAATGTAATGTAAATGGATGAATACAGTATTTTGGCACTGTGTTCTAGAATACAGTACCTGTCAAAGTACTGTACAGCAGGCAGTATAATGTGCTGAGGCAGGAGTGCCTGAGGAGTGTTTCTGATGTTCACTGGAACTTTATTAATTCATTTTATATCCATAAATACTGATCTGTTCTGGTACAGCCGATACTCCACCACTTGATATCACACTTTATTTGTTATATTTTAAATGTAGGTTTAAAAAAGATGAGCATCTACAGAGCTGCAAATCTTATCGCGTTGCACTCTACATTCCTGTGCATTGCAGTGACAAAGCTATTCTATTCTTGATATTCTACTCTATTATATTGCTTTGACTTTGCATCACCAATAAAAGAAATAGGATGCGAGATGCAGCAGTTACAAAGCAGTTGCTTTTGTTCTGTTATGCTGTCTTTTTCTAGTACTAATGAGTAGTTCTTGATGTAATTATTATTTTTTTTTTTTGAAAGGTTGGAAAAACATTTGAGCTGCTGAACTGTGATCAGCACAAGAATATAATCTTGAAGAATGGACGAGATCCTGGCAATATTCGCCCAGATATCACACATCAGGTAGAACCTTATACATACTTATCAAAATATTTTGAAGGCCTATTTTTAAATTCATATCCTGTGTACCATTTGATCAACATTTCTTTTGTCTGTGTACCAAAACCCAAACATAATCCTTATTTTGGTTATGGTATGTTAGTGTACTTGACTGTGTTTGTGTTCTTGAAAATCTGCAGTGTCTGCTTATGCTGATGGACAGTCCGTTGAACAGAGCAGGACTGCTGCAAGTGTACATTCACACAGAGAAGAATGCTCTGATCGAGATCAATCCTCAAACACGGATTCCCCGCACATTCAGTCGCTTCTGTGGACTAATGGGTAAATTACTATGTCACAGTTCGACAGAGGTGTATAGCCTCAGACCTGAGCTGCAGCTGTTGACACTGTTTTCTCCATTCTAAATCTTTCTATTGATTTAAAGTTGCTTCAGCATGATATTGAATTTACTCATCATTACTCAATGTAGTCGAGCCACCAAGACATATTTGATGTTTTTTTAATTGTCTTCTGCTGTTTTGAGACTAATACAACAAAAGTCTGTGCATTACCTTTTAGCTGTGTTAGTTTTACATTCTGAGAGGAGGCCTTAACCAGCCATGACTGGAGCTATTTGTATTAGGGGGGCTGGTATTTAATTTTTTTAATGAACTATAAACTACAAAAAATGAACATTAGTATTTTACAAGGACACCAGTAACTGATATTCGGAACAGTTATACATTCTTGTAAATATTGGTTTCATATTTTAGAGTAACACAAACCTCAACACAAAACTTTGAAAACAGCTTTAAGCATATGTTCAAAAGTTAGGAGTCGGAGACAGATCCAGGACATTCCTCAGTAATGTTGCTAGTGTCATGGGTTGAGAATGAGAGTACAGTAATCCCCAGCTTTTCACGGGGGTTACGTTCCAAGAGCACCTGGGTATAATGAAAAACTGTTGTTGTGTAGTTTTGGTTTAAAAATGCCTATTTTTATAGTGTAAACCCTTAATATGCCCCCAAATATGCTCCCAGAACATTTTAATTCAGTGATAAACCCAGTTTAATGCATTACCCTTAAAGAAAAGGTAAATATATCATCAGAATCAGAAAACTTTATTGCTTGAAGTTTTAGTAGCGTGTGGCGAGTGAAAAACACTCATACACAAAAGAAACGTTGAAATAACTCCTTTATTATTTCAACGTTTCTTGGGTTAAACTGAAAGTGCCTGGATAATTCACTTTGTTGCAGTGATACAGTTAACCAGAACGCAAACAGTGCATTTTCTTGCGTTTTCAGTGTAACTAGTAAATGGGTGGGGCATTGAACCTGGAGCACTCAGGAATGGAAGAGAAACTTGACTCTTTTTGTTACGCTAGCTTAACTGACAATGAAAATATGATGCAGAACAAATATGTTGTGACCCTCTGTATCACTGCTGCAATCTAAGGATGCAAAAATCCAGCCAGACTCTTTCTTATCTGACTGCGTCTGTCTGTGGCATGTTAGCCTTCAGTGTTGATAGGGTGTTACTCTTGACGTGTAACTAGTCAGTTCTGTGGATGGGATTTGGCACCAGACTGGAGAGAAGCAGATAGACAGACAGGAGGCAGCTGCTAATGAGCCAAAATAGCACAAATGATAGCGGTAAATTTGCTGAATACCAACGTCACTAATTGGTCAACCCTTATTGCATACCTGTATTAATTAAAATGCGTTTTTAAACCAGGGGTTTCAACAGCGAGCCGATGTGGCTACAGGATTTCGTTTCAATTAGGAACCTACCTGATTCAACTTTAAATAGTCTTTAAATAGTTGATATGAATTGCTCCTGCTTTTTTGGAATCAAAACTCACAGCCACACAAGTCCTTTGTGAATGATATCTGACCTCTTAGCTTTAAATGGTGCTGTTTTGGGAACTGGAATGGAGGTTGAGTTTGCACTGCAGTTTTGTACACACACTAACTGTTTACTTGCTTGTTTTTGTCTTGCTCCCCACTCACAGTGCAGCTCCTGCATAAGCTGAGTGTCAGAGCGGCTGATGGCCCCCAGCGCTTGCTGAGATTGATTAAAAACCCTATTTCAGACCACCTTCCTCCAGGCTGCCCACGGTATGCCACTTCTTTCAAAGCAGGAGATGCAGTCGGTTCCAGATCCATCGTCCCTGAAGATGGACCTGCTGCTGTTGTTATAGGGGCATTTGCTCATGGAGCGGTGAGTTGACCATCATGCGAATGGGACACAGTTTCACAGTGCTTGTGTAATAACCGTATTTTTAAGTGTGTTTACTATGTGACTTGTGTTAAGAGCTCACTAAGCCTCCTTTATCTTCTCTTCAAGGTCAATGTGGATTACACAGAGAAGACAGTGTCTATCAGTAACTACCCTCTGTCTGCTGCCCTGACATGTTCCAAAATATGCTCTGCCTTTGAGGAGGTCTGGGGTGTGTTATGACCCCAAAAAAAAAAAAAGCAAGACCTTGGACTTTGGTTCAGCCCTGGGATATTATGGACACATGCAGTGCAAATCTCTTTTTTATCTGAAGCTGAACATTCTCCTCTACTCAGTTGTAACAGCCACCTACAGACTTTTTGTGTCTTTATAAATTGGTGTGTAACAGTTTCATAAAATGTTCATGGAATATTTTCAGTGTACAAATAAACCTTAGAAGGGTTGTCTGTAATCTTGTGATGGTTGTGGAAATGGATGAAAGTTATTGCACCACTAACATGTATTTTGCATTGTTTAACCTTTAATCAGCTGATTCCTTCCTGGATTAACTACTAATGTGCATATATTGCATAACCACAATTAATAAGCTTATGCTTTCAGCATGCCAAGTTCAGTTTCTGTAGATTGGCAAGCCATTAATCAGGCTATATATGGCAATAATTGCCTTTCACTATCGATGAGATTTAGGTTTGGTTTTTGGGGACAGCTTTCCCTGTTTTTTAGGACTCTTCCTCACTTGTGACTGAGCTTTGATTGCTAGCTTAACATCTTTTGTAATCGTCTTTGGTCTCTGGACTGCAGCTTTGTCCCCTTTCCGCAGCTGCCTTGGTCCTGGATTCTCATTGTGCTCCTTTGGCTTAGGCTTTTTGCTTGCGGATGTTGTTCCTGCATCCCTTTTCCTCATTGCTCTTGTCCTCACACGTTTCTCCTCTGACAGTTTCTTTACCATGAAATAGAACAGACAAAACATTTAAATACACAAACAGCTACACTCATGGCTTCATCTCATAATTTCAGTCTGACTGAGAGCTACATGCTACTTACTGTTTTTTACCTTGTTCATTATAAAGGAGCCAGAGATTCCCTGGCCTGCAGTTTGCACTATGGTCTCTTTTTTGACAAGGCCTTTCATGGCTAGGTTCACTCTGGCGTTGTTTTTGGTCACATCATATCCGCCTGCTGCCAGTGCCTGCTTTAGTTCCTCCATTGATATGCCTCCTCGACGCTTGCACTGAGAAATCACCTCCAGAATGAGGTGGGACACCCGAGGGGCAGCAACCTTTGTCCTACCCCCAGTGGCTTGTGTCTGGGCTATGGATTGAGCTTTTTGCTTCAAGAGGCGAATTGGGGTGGCTTGACAAAAGACATCAGGTATAAACAACTGATTATTATTCAGGTTTCTGTAATGTACACATGAATAGTCTGAATCAAAATGTTACGACTTACAGACTAATACGGGAGTGGCTAGTTTACTTATTACAGATTCATATTTGCCACCCCTTCCAAACTAGGCTGTGACTGCCCTGCTTTACTTTTTCCATTCAAGAACACCTCAAACATGAACACCCTCCTTGTACAACTAGCAAGCTTATAGGGAATTACTTGTTCAAGGTGTTTTCTTTCTAAGGAAAATACACTATATGGACGAAAGTATTGGGCTGCCTGGCCATCACACCAACAGGGAGATACACTCTTCTTGGAAAACATTCCACAAGATTTGTGGGAATTTGTGCCAATTCATTCTGTAGAGCATGTATGCGGTCAGACACTAATGTTGGATGAGAAGGCCTGGCTCGCAATCTCCATTCCAGTTTATCTCAAAGGTGTTGGATGGGGTTGAGCCCCAAAGTTAGAAGCATGATGTTGTCCAGACTGTCCTGGTATGCCGAAGCCCTTTACTGGACGTAATTAAACAAGCCCTGTAAAACATGTGTCCCAATACTTTTGTCCATATAGCGTAACTAAGGGTTAATGGACCACTGACTTGGTTGCTGGTCTGGTCTCTTTCCTTTGCCGTTTTGGTCCCCTTGGATGACCCGTTTCAACATTTGGCCCAGGCGCCTGGCTCCTGCCTTCCCCAGGCCGCGTCCACCCGCAGCCCTCAGCGGCCGAGAGCTCCTGTCCACACGGCCGCAAGCGTTCGGTCTCCTCCTTCTCGGTTCCTTGTCGCTCTGGCCTCGCTTTGTGCTCCCTGGCTTCGGCATGTTAAGCTCTAAGAAAATTACCCCGACCACATCTCGCTCGATAAGTTAGATAGTAGTTTTAACAGAACTTAGAAAAGCACCCAACTGTCGGATCTGTTTACAAATAAACAGATTTCGAATCAACATTCTGGAACAGCTGCTCTATGGTCCGAACTAGTTCATTTTATTTCATACTATTGATTTGCAGGGATTGCCGACATAAATGGAAAGTTCACTTATTTTTATGTATTAATTTGAATAATTTATTCATACAAATTTCTGCATGGTTCAGAAAATAATGAGCAAAATATTTCCGTCGTCACAATGTAAAATTAACCAGACGTCGGCAGAATTTAAGAGCTCTTAAAACTACCTCCCAGAATCCCAGATAGTAACTACATAGTTGTGAGTTCCACTTTATGTCTAAACCATTATTTTATGATACCTTTGTGACACTTTAACTAAATAAATAGATATCAGCCACACCTGATCTTTCTGTTAGTTGTGGCTGCACTGTATCAATACGTTCAATAAAGATTTTCGAACCACGTTTAAGGCCCCTGTAGGACCAGGTTGTTATGCCTTTTTTTAACAAACATATTGTGACGAGCAGCAGAGGAATTAAGCGTAATGGCGTCTTTTTACTTATAGAAATATTAAGCATGATTGTGTAACACAATCCTTAAAACCTCAGTCCTAAATTATAATTGTAATCAGGCAGCATTTCATTCTTTACTGTGAAAAGTAATCCGGTTCAGCCCTCACTGTTCAGTTTATTTGTGGCTGCTCGCTGTTGTTTCAGACCCGTTAGGCATGTCTAACCAGGACTCTTGCTCCGGCTCAGTGTCTGGCTCACTATAAGAATGAGTGCACAGTTGTGTCAGTTTCAATACAAGAGGTCAAATAAAGATAGGTCACATGGGCCCCAGTGTGACCAAGTAATAAGAAATTCAACATTTAAAAAAAATAAATATACTTGTGTAACTGTGTGAAGCTTTTACATATATAACACATAACCATGTCAACTTTTTAAAATATAAACATTTACAGCAGTGTCCTGTACTGTTACGTTATTATGACACTGTCACGCACGTAAGTCTCGCTTTGACTGTCGAGTAGTGGCACGTTACAGCCCCTGGTGGTACAAGACAGTCACTACAACTTCTTTTACATTGCCTGACACTGAATATTCCGTCGGCACACAGACACGGGTATTAAAACAACAGGCCTTTACGCAATGTTACAGTCCTCGCACCATAATTTGGCTTACACAATGGGTACAAGACTCTATAATTTCATTATCTCCTTAAGTAAACGAGCTACTTAAGAGTAATTTTACCAAATAAAGTAAAACGAATTGTTATTTACTGTTTTCTATTTAAAGCATATATGAAACATTTATACTAGTTAATACTTATAAATGTATTGCAATTTCTAGCACAAACATATTTCGTCTACACTAACAATACATATGCTTTTACAATAAAACCCATCCATCCATTCTTCCGCTTATCCGGAGTCGGGTCGCGGGGGCAACAGCCTAAGCAGGGAAACCCAGACTTCCCTCTCCCCAGCCACTTTGTCCAGCTCTTCCAGGGGGATCCCGAGGCGTTCCCAGGCCAGCCGAGAGGCCTACAGAAGTCTCTCCAGCGTGCTCTAGGTCTTCCCAGAGGTCTCTTCCCAGTGGGACGTGCCCGGAACTCCTCCCGAGGGAGGTTTTTACAATAAAACAATTTGGTTATTGAGAACAGTTAAGCTAATAATAATAATAATAATAATAATAATAATAATTTGAACTTGAATGGCATTCTGTTATCACATTACCAGACTAGGATTTGAAAGAAGATTCAGAAAGAAAGGTGTTGTGCTTTAGTTTATGCGGCTTTTGAACTATTAACCAACATGAAATATGTACTTACTGTGTGTCTTCTACACTTTGCAAGGATTAGGGTGCCACATGTATTTTTGGTATGTAATTAGCTGTTGTATTTAAAAATAAAATCTGAAATTAAAAATATTATTGATCACAATGTATACATTGTGAACAATAATATGACTGTTGTGACTTTCATCAAATACAAAACAGTAACAACTAAATGACAATAAGAGAGACTGCATATACCTTTCCTGTAAAAATGCAGTTTTTGCGCTTAAATAATTAAAAAAATAAACTTTTACAATGCAACACATACAAAATGATACTTTATGTTAATGTTTTTTTAAACTATGGTGATCTTAATTAATATTTAATATATTATATTATAAAAACACAAATACTAACTACATTTACAATTTTGAGCTTATTTGGAACAGACGTGTTCTTGTAGGGTACAATATGTACCCATTAAGCACAGCCCAGACATTTTGCATTTAAAGCTGTATCTTTTTAATTAATTACATTTTCTTAAAAAATTAATGTGTCTTTGCAACTTCTCATTTCCCTGTGAAAACAATGCCTTTAACTTAAAACCTATTAAACCAAAGATTTGGGTGAGCTTGATTCGTACATTTACCCAATATAAAATATTATGGTTGCACAATTGTGTCAGTATGACTATAAGTGGCCTAATAAAGTCCAAGCAGTAGGTTATTATTTTTAAATAATCATATATATTAAGAGCCATTGTGTTAAGGGCCCGTTTCTCATCTAAGAACACACCACATCACAGTGTGAACAATGTAAAATACCTCTTTTGCATTTAACCCATTCCGCAAGTGAAGCTGTGAGCAGCATGGAACACAGCACCCAGGGAACAGTGTGTGGTCACTTGCTCAAAGGTACCTCAGTGGCGCTACTAGCAGTCCTAGGATTCGAACCCACGACGTTCTGATCCCAGGGGCAACTCCCTAACCACAAGCTGCTCCAAGCATAATTGTCTTAACTTTATTCAGCATGACTGTCAATTTTACATATACAAAATTCATGAAACATGACTGTGAAAAACAGTATAAAACAGCTGTCCAAGAAGCAGTTCTAACTGCCTAACAATCAGGCAGCTTTTCAGGTTGGTTCGGTTCAGCTGTCACTGTTCATGTGCACGGTTCGGTTCAGCTATAGGTGTTCCTGTGCACGGCTCAGTACAGTTGTCAGTGTTCCTATGCACGGTTGGGTTCAGCTATAGGTGTTCGCGTGCACATTTCGGTTCGGTTCAGTGCTCCTGTGCATGGCTCGGTCCGGCTTCCTGGTCGTCGCTCGCTGTTCCAGTCCCGCCCAGCGTGCAGCTCTCTAACCAAGACCGCTGCTCCGGGTCCGAGTCGGGGCGCTCCGGGTCTAAGTCGGGCTCCGCCGGGTCGTTCTTGGCCCTGTCCATCTCTGAGGGGTCCAGCACGTTGTGACAGACGGCAGTGGCCCGGCCACTCACGTCCTCCTCATTCAGCGGCAGCACCTCTATGCCCCGGCCACCGGGCTCCCCCTCCTTCCTCTCCGAGAGAAAGGTCCTCTGGAGGACAAGCTTCTTGGTCGTGTGGCACTTGTACCTGAGGCTTGGTTCCTCGCGGTCCCCCGGCTCCTCCTGGAAGATCACACAGGTGCCCACCGCGTCCTCGTAACCCCCGGAGAAGACGTACCGGCCCAGCTGCAGGACCGGCTGCGCGGAGTCCAGCCCCAGCACCTTCCCCCAACCCTGGCAGCCCTCCCGAAGCGCGGCCGAGTCCAGCACTCCCGATAACTCGGCCACAACCAGCTGCTCTTCCTCCTCCCACTCCTCCTCATCCTCCATCGCTCCACAGCGTCTCTTAAAAGCGCCTTATTTTACTTCTTGAGAGAAACTCATGTGCTCCTCCTGCTCCAGCACTTCCATGTTGTTTTGACTTCGTCATAGCTCTGCGTCGGAAGTCTCCTATCCTTCTCTTCCTCTGGAGTCCAACGTGTTCGAAAAAAACTCACGTGTTTCGAGCTGCAGCCCAGGACCATCTTCATTTATTTAGTTAAAATACAGAGGGATCACTTCGACCGAGCTGTTGGTGATTACAGAAAGAAGAGGTGGGTGTGAGTGTTTTAATAATCTTCTAAGGTGATTTTAACTCTCAAGAGTAAGAGGGGTTTGAGGTGAGTTATGGTGCAAGTTTCTTGTCTTTTCTGTTAGTTCTAAACGTCTTACTGTGGTCTGAGCTCGACTTAATTCTCATAGGAATAAATACATTAAAGACATCAAGGGAATAAAGACATTACAATTGTGTTTTCTCATCCCATGCGTTTTTATCAACGCTTAAATTAAAGTCAGATAGTAGGTTTCTAAGTAATAACCTGTAGAAATATGACCAATTTCTGAAAATTTTAAGGGAGTTGTTAATCAGCAGTCTTTCTCTTTCTAAATCATGATGCCCAGCTTTTCCTTGCAGAATGCTTCTAGGGCAAAATAACCTACCCTCCTCAAACACTACTTATTTAAGATCTAGCATGGATTTTTGGTAATATTCAAGTCTTGCTGTTGGTGAAGGCCAGATCTGAACCTGTATATTTTGTTTCTTGAAGAAAATTTCTTATTTTTATATTTTGGATGATTAACTTTATGATCAAACCACTTTACTTTTACGCTTAAAGGATGTATTAATATTTGATAGAATTCTTTCTCTGCCCCACAGCACCATCTGTGCCACTGGCTGCTGCGCAATCCTAAAACACAACGGTCCACTTATATATACAGTACATTTGGCAAACTGTATTTTTAATTTAAATGCTGCTTTTTTTCTATAAACATACACAACCAGTAAAGTCTTTGTAAACACTGAGATTTTTAAAAGTAAATATCTAACATTTATCTGGTGTTTTCAGGTGATGAAACAGTTAACTAGTGCATGTCATGTTAAGGACAGTCTAGAATTTTACTTTACATCTCCACACCATGCAGTTAATAGGACGTCAGACTGGCAGTGTTTCATATATTTTTCCATCTTATAAAGGAAACTTGTTTTATTTGACATATTTTCATTTACAGTTGTTCACTCATCAACTTTACAGTGCAGTTTGTGAAGCACATGGATAATGGGTTAAAAACCTATGGTGGGCAAAACTTTTTGACTGGTCGTGTACATTTGGTGATTTTTAGCCCATTTTTTTTATTTGTAGACCACAGCACTTCCACAAAACCCTCTAATGTAATGTAATCTGATGGTCAGTGTTCTTCTTACAGCCAAATCTTACTGTAACTCCTGGGCACTCCTTTGGGTTTTGCTATGCATACATGAAAAATCAATGAGGACTTTATCAGAGACTTTTCTTGGTTGTCCAGATCTTGTCTTGATTTCAACAGGCCTCCTTAAGGTTTTTTTTTTTTTTTTAAATAACACTTAAGGCAGCAAAATACAGGTCGGATGTGTTCAGATTTCTTTTGTAGTCTTTTGTTCTTGTCCTACTAAAGATTTCCAGCACATCACCAGATGTGACTAGGAGTGCCCAAGCCTTTAAACACTACTGCATCTCTTCCTACCCAGTAATCTTAACACTTAAGCGTACTGCTAATTTCTCATCATCTGTTTGACTGTTCTTCATTCCAGTGCATTTCTCCAGGGTCAGTGATGGGTAGAAAACTTGACCCCACCAACAAGGTGAAGCGAGGACCTGGACGGAAGGCCAGGAAACAGAAAGGGGCAGAGACAGAATTGGCAAAATTCTTGGCAGACGGTATGGGGAAAATAAAACACTCTCTTATATGAATTAATAATTTAGTATTCTAATTAGGACTATAATGTCATCATACAGTGATGGCTTTGCACCCTCTGGATTTTTTTTGTAACTAATTTCTAATACTTTCAGAGAATGAGCCTAAAAAGCTGTCCAGCAGAGCACGAAAACGGTAAGATTTCCTTCACTTTAAATTGCTCTCAGGGTTTCCTCTCTTTGATTATAAAGGCATGTTTGTTATAGTTTTCCCTGTTCTAAGTTATTCTTGTGCTACTTTTGTGCAGTGCTGTGAAAAGAGCACATGCTGCTGTGACACCCAAAGAGGAAAAACAGCCAAAGAAAGGTAGAGTTTAATCTTGCATGGCTTTTCATTGTATTTCCCTGTCTTTGATGAATGGTAAGTGAGAT
>JBBPDC010025567.1:0-12577 GCA_037974485.1 Hemigrammopetersius urotaenia | reverse complement strand
ACTTTAATAAAAGTGTCTCAGTGTTGGACGCCTGTGTTCCTCCGCTGTGTGTGACGCCATCAAACGACTCGTCGACTTCGACTTCGCTGACGGACTAGTCGACTAATGCCCTGTACCTCAGAGAGTAATTACTGTGAAATGTGTTCAAGTCTTTTTCCACAATAGACAACATAAGAAATGGGGCCGCCCCCACAGGAGGGGAAAGCCCTTTCCATTCTTTGTCCTGTTTCTCCGAGTTTAACATCAGTTCGAGGTCTTAAAATGTTCTTTCTTTCTCTCACTGTTCTGATCTTTGTTTGTTTCAGATTAACCAGATAACCATAAGATCCAAAAAAACTTGGTGGCTTATAACTGAGCCTGTATGATCTTCAGTCTCAGTGATCAGATGCAAGCCTCTCCTTCAGACAGTTTTGAGATGCGTAAGGATGTAAAAGAAAACTGAGAAGCTCGTGAGAATAGCCACAGAACTTCTCCACAGGGGTGGGAGATAGAAGAAACAAGAAACACTCAAATTAGAAGAAGATTTATTTATTTCTGATGAGACAAAGGGCAGCGCATTCTTTCTCCAGATCATGTGAAGTCTGGTTAGCTAACTGTGCTTCACTTTAAGTGTGTGTGTGTGTGTGTGTGTGTGTGTGTGTGTTCTGTAGGGGGATCCTGGACAACCTGGACTCCCAGGACCTGTTGGGGAGACAGGAATAGGGATCCCCGGACCCAAGGTCAGATCTTTCCAAACCAAATGCAGCATTTCATTCTCAGTCCTTAATTCATTAAAACCTCTAATTTATCAACCTTTCTTCATGAAATGCGTTCCTCTGAGGCTGAATGAGCTTTACAAATCCAAATTCATCCTCATAGTAGTGCCTTTAGTATATAAAGTATGCAAATCAGGCGAAGCAGACCATACAGCAGGTACAGGCAGCAGATTTTATGAGCTTGAGGTCTGACAATGTTGGTAAATCCCTTAGATGCCATTCTAGCATCTCTAGTGGCGTAGATTCTGTTAAAGGGGAGATATTATGCAGAACTCACTTTTTTTAATAAAGTAAATAAAAGCTCTATGGGCTACAAAACATGTTCCTGAAGTTCTTTACACAGAATCCCTCTCACATAAAGAGAGTCTCCAGCTTTACTCTCCACAGTTTCAGGCTCTTTCAGAACCAGCCGTTTCAGGGCTCTGTCACTTTTATGCAAATAAGCTGCTACTGGCCACGCCCCACCCATCCCACACCCCACCCACCATATGCTCCACCCACCCCTTACTCAGACACGTGTGAAAATGGCAGAAAACAGAGGCATTTGTGATTTGGAATGCAGAAAACAGCTCCAAGCAGGTGGGGGCCAGCAGTAACGTTATCGGGCCACAGATTAAACGTTCAAAAATGAAATGAAGCTACTTCATAATTAACTGCAACAGAAACACAAGAGTCATTAATTGAAAGTACTTACATGTGCTGACTCGTCACGGACAGCAGGTCCAGATCCTCCGTCAGATGAAGTTTGCTGGCTAATCCTGCTGCGAACTGCCTTGAAGTGGTTCACACACACCGCAAGACTCTTGTCGAGTGTTTCTGGGACACGGCGGTGGAAAACGGAGTGAAAGCCGCAGTTCTTGGGTTTTCTCTGTCTGGGAGAAAGTGCAGGACTTTACAGAAACTCAGCTCTTCATGAGCGACTCGCCTCTGTCTGTAGACCCAGCGCTCAGCTTCTCCGCACTCCAACACCAGCAGAACAACATGGAGCACCTTCAGCTACTCTAGTGGGCGGGGTCTCCACAGATGAGGGGCGGGTCTATGCAGATTGGCCCAGTATGACATCACACTGGGCCCTCGGTCCACACGGCTGGTTCTGAAAGGGCCTGAGACTGTGGAGAGTAAAGCTGGAGAATCTCTTTATGTGAGAGGGATTCTGTGTAAAGAACTTCAGGAACATGTTTTATAGCCCATGGACCTTTTAGAACTAAAGTGAGTTTTGCATAATATGGCCCCTTAAACTTAACTAGCTAGTTCAAGCACAGCTAAAGGTAGTGAGCTTTCTGTCATTCAGGTGTTTATCCCATAAACCATCATTAATTATAATGTATATAAATATAATGCTGTAAAATTGATGATATTTCTAATTAGGTTGACTGTTCGAGGTAACTTTGCAACAGTAGCTGTGACCACATGAGTAATAAATCCATCGGACGAATCTGTTTTCTATCTATAAAAGATTGTAAGTGTTTGATATTGTGCAGCTGAAACCCATTTTTCTTTGTTCTTAAGGGTGAACGAGGACCCCCTGGACCGACTGGATCACGAGGGCTAAAGGGAGACAGCTACCCCGGACTACCTGTAAGTATGTTTCTCTTGCTATGGACAGTGCGGGGCCCCATGGTGGTGCAGTGGGTTGAATCTGGGTCCTGGCCTTGGGTGTGCGGAGTTTTGGTGCCGTGGTTCTCCAGTTTCTCCCGCAGTCCAAAGAAATGGGCGTCACGTGAATCTGGGGATTCTAAATTGACCATATGTGTGTGTGTGTGATATGTGGCCTCGCGCCCGCTGGTCCCAGGGTGGGCTCTGGCGAAACACGACTCTAGCAAGGATTAACTGGTTACAGAAAATGATGAATGAATTTTCTGGACCATGCAGATTACGTCCACCAGCTGCAGTGAACACTGTAACAATAATATCATTCATTGTTTGTTGTGTGTCCCCATGTAATCTGTAGGGATTCCCAGGCGCTCCAGGACCAATGGGAGAGATGGGGCCAGAGGGCCAAGGCCTACCAGGACCAAAGGTACGAACATTTACGCAGTTTGCTACAACCACAACCAGAGTTACTTTCTTTCGCTCATCATACAAGGAACATACATAAATAAAATAAAGCCTGTGAGCACGTGTGGGTTGAGCATGCTAACCTCCTGCAGAATATTGTAGTTTATTATGTTTTCTGTTTTTCTCTGCCTTATATTTTTACTTACGCTTGTGTGCAAAATTATTGGCGCCACAGTTACTAAGAACTCAAAAAGCGGCATATTTGAGTTTGCTCAAGTATTTTTATTGTTACTAAAAGGAGCTAAAGATTCTTTCTGATTTGTTTCACCAGCACCTTTTCTTATTGACATTTTCTTTCTCAGGGAGATCGAGGCCCTTTAGGTGCTCAAGGGCCACCTGGACCACCAGGCATTGGACAGATCGGCCCGAAGGTTAGTAATTTCACCTTTATACACAAAATTCATAGTACCTAACCTCATCCTCAGCAGATCAGCCCAGATGTATTAGACTTCTCTCGCAAAGCTACACAGTGGTTAGTCTATAAGACCTCACACTGGCTAAACTATCTGGCTTTCTGTCTCTTTCTGTGTTTTTTCGTATCTGCCGTATTGAAATTCTCTTTCTGGCCACTAGGTGGCTCTAATGCAACATCTGTAACAAACAGCTTGAGGATCTACATCATAGTCAAAAGCCTCATTAATGCTCTAGGATTTCTGATACCAGATGCTTCTTTGAACTTAAGACATGCCCATACAGCATGTACTCTTGCACATAAACTGAGGCTGGCCTCGTTAAACAGCAGTATTTTCAGTGGTCTTGGTGTTTTGCAGGGTTCAATCGGCCAGACTGGCCTACCTGGTCCACCAGGGCTTCCAGGAGAGGGCATCCAAGGACCAAAGGTTAGATTTGAGTTCCTGATAGTCTGCGAACCTCACAGAAAAAGAAACCAGCAGCTGTGTTTTTAATAACCCTTCCCGAACAAACCTGAAATTCAGGACAGCCGACACCGAAGCTGACAGTTATTAAACCTGAAATGAAATCAACGATGTACTGTAGGTATGAAACAGCCTTGTCCATTTAAAGTTATTCTTGACACTTTGGCTCAGTCATTTATACAGTGACCCCTGATTTATAGGATCAGCAGTCGCGATTTAAGTCCCAAACTCATCATTTTTGGCGGAACCCGCGGAAAAGGAAGATATCCTCTGCATCTTTTTGCTGTTGTGTCGTCCAGCTCTAGGGCACTGTACTGCAGAAACCATGAAGCAATTCCACGTAGCCGATATTTTCACTGTTGATCTGCCATTCGAATGATCTGCATTGACCCGTGACTTTCATCACAATTCATCATTTTCACAAGTCTTAGATTTTGTCACTGATCTAATTATTGCTTTTTTCAGTGAATACTTTTTTCTCCTTTGGCCTGAAATCTTTTTGTGACTATTCTTGGCCAAAATGTTGCTGTGTCCTTTGGTGTATCATGTGAAATATCACTACTTATGTCAATATTAATTTTTATTACTTAATATCACTACTGGATTCTCTACCAAGTGCAGTAACATCCTCCAAACTACTATTTGTGGTGGTCGGTTCAACTCAACTGTGTTATTAATCTATAGTATACTGCTCAAAAAAACAAAGGGAACACTTAAACGACACAATGTAACTTCAGGTCAGTCACACGTCTGTGGAATCACACTGTCAGTGTTCCCTTTGTTTTTTGAGCATATACAGCGTATACAGAGTTTCTTTTTCTATATTATATTTAGACTTTATATTTTATTTTGGCCTTGTCTCTGCGTCTTGCAGTCGTCACAGTTTCCTCCGGGATCAATAACGTTTTCTGATTCTGGTGTAGTTTCCTTAGTCTAGTCACTACTTCACTATGAGTGTTAAATTACTGGGCAGCAAAGAGCCACGTTAAAGCAATAGTCCAGCTAAAATATACTACAGATATCTTTACCCACATAGTTAACAGTTACATGTTTTTATTGCTTATTAGCTAATGTAGCTTTGCAGCTCCAGTGCAAAAGTAACATAACACCCAACATGGCATTTTAACTCAGGGGGTGGTGGCCTAGTGATAGGATACTTGCCTCTGGACCTCTGGAGGTCATGGGTTCGAATCCTACCTTCAGCACCACCACTGGGTCCCTGAGCAAGACCCTTAAACCCAAGTTGCTCCCGGGAGAGACTGCCCCCTGTGGGTAGGGAATGGAAGTCGCTTTGGATAAAAGCGTCTGATAAATGCCATAAATGTAATTGAATTTCATTTTAATATCATCCTGTTCATTTTGTTCAGGGAGATCCTGGATACCCAGGACTGCAAGGACCAAGAGGACCCCTGGGAGAGGGTATTCCTGGACAAAAGGTGAGGGTGGTGGGTCTATAGAGTTCATAACCTGCTGTTATCAGGAGACCTTAATTCCATCCTACTATTGCAGGGGGACCGCGGGTTGACAGGAGAGAGAGGACGGACGGGGGACAAAGGAGGCCTAGGAGACCCAGGACAGACCGGACCTGTGGTAAACATGGAGAAACATGTTTAAGGGTTACAGGAACATCTTCTGTCTTGGATTTCTTCTCCATGTACTTTATGCCCTTAAAATGCTCCCTTTAAATAAATTAAACTGCTTTACTGTAGGTAAGAAGGGTAACATCTGAGCAGACCATACAAGCTAAAAGGGGATAAAGATTTCAAGATGGTGGTTTCATTTACCTTCTTTTGCTTTTAGGGTGTACCAGGACAAAAAGGAGAGCCTGGTCTCACTGTAAGTGATGTCAAGCGACCGGGTCATTTCTGTTCTGGTGTTTAATCGAATCATCGATATCAGATGTCTGTCCCATGATCCTTAACTTTCTTCTTGTGTCTCACAGAAGGAAGAAGTTATAAAATTAATAAAATCAATTTGTGGTGAGTGAATAAGAAATTTTTATCAAAAGTTTACTTTCAAAATATTCAGAAATTGGAAGAAGTCGTTTTCTCTAGGTACTATTTTGCCTCGTAATAGCCTGTAGATCAACAAACTAAACTAAACAAAGAACTTTAAACTAAAGATCAACAATGAAATGAACAAACAAAAGGCAAAAACTGTATTGCTAAATCACTATCAACTTTTTTAACATCTCAAATACTCTATTATATAGAAGTTGCTACAGTTTCTCCTGTGTGACTAACTGTCTAAGAGCTGGCCCAATCGCCAGGAGAGCTTAGTGTTCACCTCCAAGCGTGTTGAGCCTCCCGAAGGGAACGTGTTGGCAACAGTTTGAATGAGGCACATGCTGGCCTTCACCAATCCAAGACTGGTGTTAATCATATAATATAAGATGTCCTAGTGAGTGAGTTGAACTGGACATGACTAAACCCCAAGGACCATACCACCCCCCCCAAAAAAAGGCAGAAGTTTTCACACCTTTACTGAAAACAAGGCTGTGCAATCTATTCTGTCCATTCTGGTTCCAGCTGAGTCAGGTAAATTTAGGATAAAGACTGACCTGTATCCATGCCATGCTGTTGACTGCTGCCGTATGCAGTGTAACACAGCCTCTCTGTATGTTGTCCTCAGGTTGCGGGACAATGTGTCGAGTGAGACCCCTGGATCTGGTGTTCGTGATCGACAGTTCGGAGAGCGTGGGTCCGGACAACTTCGACATCATCAAGGATTTCTTGAACAGCCTGATCGACCGCGTGTCGGTGGGGCCGAACATGACCCACGTCGGGATCGTGCTCTACAGCCACATAAACATGGTAATCTCCAGCCTGCAGCAGCAGCTCAGTCGCGACGAGGTGAAGGCAGCGGTGCGCAGGATGGCCTACTTGGGCGAGGGGACCTACACCGGAAGCGCCATCGATCGGGCGAACGCGGTGTTCCGCGCAGCCCGTCCTGGGGTCAGGAAAGTGGCAGTGGTGATAACGGACGGGCAGCTGGACAAACGGGACGTGGTCAGGCTGGAGGACGCTGTACGGGACGCCCATTCGAATGAGATTGAGATATTCGTCATTGGGGTGGTCAGTCAGAGTGACCCATTCTACGAAGATTTCAAGAGGGAACTGGAGTCCATAGCTTCTGAACCGGACGAGGACCATGTCTATCTGATCAGTGACTTCCGGACACTTCCCGGTATTTATCTCTTATCCATCCAGCATTTAGCTCCAGTCAAATCGAGTAGGAGTTTACCGTCATTTCAACCATATGCAAAGCAAACAGTGAAATGAAACAACAACCTTGATACACAAAAACACACGACTACTGCGGTCGGACAGGACCTAAAGAGAGTGCAAAAAAATAAATACATAAATAAAAACAAGAGCGACTACAGCGCGACAGGAGCAGTAGCAGCACTAGTGTGACTGAATCCATTATACTGCATTCTAGTAGCAGAGTTGTGTACAAAAGATGCAAAGTAATATAAAAATTGAGGCAGACAGAAATGAATGGTGCAAAGAAGCAAGTGGCAGCAGCAGGATTAGAAAAAAACAGTGTATAAATAAATTCAGAGAAGCACAGTGGGGGGTGGGTTTCTTGGTTTTTGGCAGAACAGTTTGTGTGTGTGTGTGTGTGTGTGTGTGTGTGTGTGTGTGTGTGTGTGTGTGTGTGTGTGTAAGCTGTTCAGTTCTTGGAGACAAAACATTCAAACTGGAATTATTAGCATTGTTGCTGGGTTGCCAGGTCTCACAGTTTTGGGTTTTCTCAAACTCTTTAAAACAAGGCAATCAACACACACATGCAGCCTCAGATCAGTCAGATCATTGCCTTTTGGCTGTAGCTCTGGCTTTTTGATCACTAGAGTGAAGGTGAGTGGCCAAATTCAACCAGGGGTGAGGAGCTGTTGCAGCTAAACGCTAAAAAGCTAAAGGCTATTTCTGGACACCCTTTCCATAATTTTATAGCTGTCAGTACACCATAAACTTTGATAAAGCGAGGGCATGAGTCTGATGAGGAAAGCAGTTTGCACAATGCTAACCTAACGGCAGTGAGCTTTCATTACTGCTTAGCATTAGCTGTAGAGCTCCATGCTAAGCTAAAGAAGCAAACTACAGACACCAAACGTGTCCCGACTGTAACGAAAGCTCATGTGGGATTAGGAAAAGGTTTTTTATGTAAACACGTAAAATGTAAACATATAAAACACAAACTGCTTCAACTTTTAAGTTGTTTGAGTACTGGAATACACGGTTATTATATGATGCCCCCTGTCTGTTCAGCACTAGAGAAGAAGCTGTTGGTTAAACTGTGTGAAGACACTGACGAGACGTCGTTAAGCGAGAACATAATCCCTGGAGCCACAGGAACCCGCTCTGAACCTTGGAGAAGTACAGATACAGAGGTGAGTTTCTATCAGTGAGAAAAAAACAGAGGCACCTTTGCTATACGTGACCAAGACAGACTGGTGAGATTTAACAGGTGAAAAGAATAGTTAGCTTTTTTTATTTACACATTTCCCCTTCAGAAGTAGTCAAACAGCCAGACTTTCAGCATCCAGATGTTTCTTCTAAGAACTGCAACAGCTAGGCTAATGCTGTCAACCAAAACTAGGAGAACCAGAGGAAAGGAGAACTGAAAATAAGACTCTTCTTTGCTCAGCATATTCCTAATTATATCTGAGCCCAGTTTAAAGGGGACATAAACTTTAAAAAAAAAAAAAAAACAAGTTATAAAAGGTTACAAAATATTGTGGCGAGCTGGCGAGCAGGACTGGCTCTGTTGAGCCCAGTTGAGCCTGTTGGGTCTGTTTTGGGGTCATTTGGGGGACACTGCCAGGTGGCGGGAAAACGTTGTGGGGGGTGATGAGCTGCACCTGGCAGTAATTGGACATTCTGGCGGGAAACGGGGTGTAAGAGGGAGGAGTTTAGTGGGTTTCAGTTAGTTGGGGTGTAGACAGCAGAGGGTGAGGGTGTGTGACTGCTGTGTGAGTAAAGAGAAATAAAGGCTGAAGAAATGCGAGATCCAAGTCGTCTGGCTTCTTCCTCTGCTGCTCGTCACATTGGTGTCAGAAATGGGATGACTGCGCTTCAGAAGACGGTCGACGCCATGATGGATCAAGCCCGTGAAGAAGAACTCGATGCCATGCTAGAGAAGGCACTGCGGGGACCGGCGGGTCCAGATGGCGCCAGTGCTAGCCGGGAAGCAGCAGATTGCCACAGCATGCCGGCAAGAAGCAGAGCCTTGCGTGACAGCGGCGAAGCAGCAACGGCGAGAAACAGCACCGGGGAAGACAGCAAAGAAGCAGCGACAGCGACGGCGCCGGTGCCGGCAGCTTCCCCGAAAGCCGTCAAGCTGCCGAAGTTCAACGGCAAGGCGCCGCTGGAGCCCTACCTGGCGCAGGTCAAATTGGCGGCTCAGCACAACGGCTGGCGGCCACACAAGGCGGCCGTTCATTTCGACATGGCGCGGGGAGAAGAAGCGCTGAAGGTCCTCGTTGATCGGCCGCTGGAAGAACGCCGGGACTTTGAGCAGCTGGTGGCGGCCCTGCAGCTTTGGCCAGCCAGCATGGGAAGAGACGGCGTGAGCCCAACTCGGAGTGCGGCGGCGTCAAGCTGGAGAGACGTGGGGCGGGCTCGCCGGAGACCTCCAGAACTACACCCGCCGGACCTATCCACGTTTCCCAGCAGCGGCCCAGGAAGAGTTAGCGCTGCACGCGTTCCTGCACGCACTCTCCCCCGAAAGTCTGCAGCAGCATGTGCGCCTCCACGCGCCGACCTCCCTGACGGCGGCCCTAGAAGAGACGGAGCTCGCGGAAGCCATTTTGAGCAGCCGGCCCAAAGTGTCCCCCCACCGGAGAGTCGCGGTCAGCGAGGCAGAGCCAGGAGAAGCCCCGAAACAAGTTGCCAAGGTCAGCATGAAAGGCGAGAAAACCCTAACGAGCGAGAGTGTGTTTCCGCTGTGGCCGAGCGGGACACATCGCTCTATATTGCAGTGAGCCACTACCAAGCGAGAAAACTCAAAGGCCACCGGGAAACGCCCAGCAGACGGAGCAAGGAGGGCTGTGCCGTCCGCCTTCCCCCAAGCCCCTCTAAAGAGAAGCGAGCCGCGAGTGGGACGAAGTCCGCTCCACCATCACCATCGTCCGCCCCGGGGTCCTACCGCAAACCCAGCACCCGAACCCGCCTGGCTGGGAAGAAACCCCAGTGCATTTCTCAACGGTGACAGGTGATAGAGCCGTGATGAAAGGGAGACGTCTGCTGACACTCACCCTCCATGGAGTAGCGATAGAGCACGAGGTGTGGCTGGCCAAAGTAGTCAAGGAATGCATCCTCGGACTGGATGCACTGGTCAAGCTTGGAGCCACGGTGGACGTTGGGGCAGGTCAGTTGTACGTGGCCGCACCGGACTGGCCCACACCGCAGCAAAGAGGCAGCCACGCGGACGGCGAGGTGAGAGCGGGCCAGCAAACTTTGCGACCGTCCTGCGAGACGTGGCAGGCCGTCAAGGAACTACTGGAGAGAGACAGCGAGGGGCTGGACGCGGGACAGCGGGCAGAGTTGGAGCTACTCCTCGCGCAGAATGAGGACCTGTTTGCGGCGAAGGATGAAGAGTGTACGCGGACGGGGCTCGTGCAGCATCGCATCGAGACGGGCAACGCCATCCCGATCCGCCTGCGACCAGACCGGCTTTCCCTGGACAAGCAGCAAGCCGCGGAGCAAAAGATTGAGGAGATGGCAGCAGCCGCGTGATTGAGCCATCGGACAGCCCCTGGGCAGCTCCAGCCGTCCTGGTGAGAAAGAAAGAGAACAGCTGGAGGTTCTGCGTGGACTACCGGCGCCTCAACCAGGTAACGACTAAAGACTCCTACCCTTTGCCGCGTATAGACGACGCATTAGATGCGATAGCGGAGTCGGGGGCTATTCGCGCGGCTGGGCTGAAACTGAACCCGAAGAAATGCTTGCTGTTTTGCCAAAAAGTTGCGTTCCTGGGGCATATTGTCAGTGGAGAGGGGGGTAGCCACAGATCCAGAGACGGTCGCTGCGGTGCGTGACCGGCCTACGCCACGGAATGTGAGGGAGGTGCGGAGCTTCTTAGGACTTGACAAGCCCGGACCTTCATCATTGACACTGACGCGAGCGATGGGGGCATTGGTGCGGTTCTGTCACAGGTCACGGAGGAGGGGGAGCGCGTCGTTGCCTATTATAGTCGAGCCCTGAGTCGGCCAGACCAGAACTACTGCATGATGCGGAGAGAACTGCTCGCAGTAGTACAAAGTTTGCGCCACTTCCGACCGTATTTGTGCGGGCGACGGTTTCTACTCTGCACGGACCATGCGTCGCTGACGTGGTTGTTGAGTTTCCGAAACCCTGAGGGCCAACTCGCGTGGTGGATCGAAGCACTCCAAGAGTACGACTTCAACGCCCAGCACAGAACGGGCCAACAGCACTGCAACACGGACGCGCTGTCGCGCCGGCCGTGTGAGGTGGGGGCATGTCGACATTGCGCACGAGCTGAAGAGCGAGAACAGGATAGCGAACAGCATTTAGTGGCGGCTATCCACATTGATCGCGGGGTGGATATTGATAGGCTGCGGCGCGAGCAGGGGAGCGACCCAGTTATTAGCCAGGTCCAGGGCTGGCCCGAGCGGGCACGGCGGCCGGAGTGAGAGGAAATTACAGCCGCTGAAACCAAGGTGAAAGCGTATAGGTCTCAGTGGAAGATCTTGGCGATGAAACAGGGCCTGTGTTATCGGTGTTGGCGATATCCCAACGGTCAGCGTGTATTGTGGCATCTGCTGGTGCCCCGTGGGCTGCGTCAGGAGGTCCTGCGCTCAGTCCATGGCGCCACAGGAGTTGGCCATTTCGGAACCTCAAAAACCCTAGCACGGCTGCGCGGACGTTTCTACTGGCCGGGTTGTAGACATGATGTCGAATTGTTCGTGCACTGCTGCGATGCCTGCACAGCGAAAAAGGGACCAGGGGAAAAATCGCGCGCACCCATGCAGGCCTATATCGTGGGGACTCCCATGGAGAGGGTGGGGGTCAACATGTTAGGTCCGTTTCCCCAAACGGAGGCCGGCAATCACTATGTCTTAATGGCCATGGACTACTTTACGAAGTGGCCCGAGGTATACGCAATTGCCGACCAAAGTGCGGACTCTGTCGCTAAAAAACTAGTGGTGGAGTTCTTTTGCCGGTTCGGGGCGCTGGAGGAGTTCCACAGCGACCAGGCCCGAAACTTCGAGGCGCAGCTGGTTGCCGAGGTGTGTGCGCGGCTGAACGTCCACAAGACCAGGACTATGCCACTGCACCCACAGAGCGACGGTCTTGTGGAACAGTTCAACCACACCCTGGCCACACAACTGTCGATCTTGGTGGCTGACCACCAAAAAGATTGGGACTGCCATTTGCCCCTGGTGCTGTGGGCGTACCACACGGCGGTGCAGGAGAGCACGCAGCACTCATGTTCGACCGGGAACTGCAGATGCTGGTGGACTTGGCGTTCGGGCCCCCCCAGAACCTGAACTTGTGGGGCCACTCGGGCCAGACTATTCCCAGCGGTTGCGGGAGCGACTCCGGGTGGTCCACGCCCTGGTGAGAGAGAGCCAAGGGGGGGCCACTGCCAGACAGAAGCGGGCCTACGACCTGCGCAGCCGGGGGCACGATTTCCAGGAGGGAGCACGCGTCTGAGTTTACTGTGGACGGCTCACCCCCTCGGTGGGGGCTATGTGGCGAGCAGGACTGGCTCTGTTGAGCCTGTTGGGTCTGTTTTGGGGTCGTTTGGGGGACACTGCCAGGTGGCGGGAAAACGTTGTGGGGGCTGATGAGCTGCACCTGGCAGTAATTGGACATTCTGGCGGGAAACGGGGTGTAAGAGGGAGGAGTTTAGTGGGTTTCA
>JBBPDC010025558.1:0-12577 GCA_037974485.1 Hemigrammopetersius urotaenia | reverse complement strand
AGAGAGAGAGAGAGAGAGAGAGAGAAAGAGAGAGAGAGAGAGAGAGAGAGAGAACCCCACAACCCTACTCCCCATTATTGACTCTGTTGCCTAGCAACTCCAGTTGCCACTGAAGGAGTGCCAGAGACGGTGATGGCTGCTGGAGCGTCATCATAAGGGAATAGACTGAGTCGTGAGTCGTATTGGGTTGGAGCCGCCTATGAACCGTGCCTTTGCTTTATTTAGAAGCTGACTGGGTCTTTACAGGAGGGGCTGCTGTGACTTCTTGAGGACAATAATAGTAAAACCCGTGCCGATTTTATTGACACAGTGAACATAAGCACCACGGAGAGCGACATGACCACACCTCTGCAATATAAAAAACCTGCAGGGTTATATTACAGAGAACATGATGCTCATGTGGTCGTCTTGACTGGTCACGTTTCAATAACACTGTTTTTGTTTTCGTATGTTAAATCATTTTACATTCCAAGAGCACCCGCATCATTTCACAGTAATAATAATCCAGGACAAAACAAAAAACAAGAGAAACACTGAGGCGCTGCACGGGGGAGATTCTGGTCGGCAGCTGCCACAGATGCTACAAATAGCAAGGAGGAATAAATAATCAGAATCCCAGACGAAATTGCTTAAAAATCGGGTCGCTACCGCTAGCTGTATTAGTATTAGCAGCATCTCTCTCAACCCACTTGTTTACTAATACTAAATAAACTGAGATATCTATTGAAAATGTGGGGAAAAAAGTTTAAAAGAAGACAAGACATGGAGCAGCCACAACATGCAGAAATTTAGACAAATTAGGGGAATCCTTTAAATGAGCAATGAAAAGAACCATTTGTATCAAGTAATTCGAATTTCCGTCATACTTTCCAATTCACCTCATTTGTTTATTTCTCATCTACAACTAAATAAGTTATTTTTATCTGCAGTATTGCAACTTTCTATGGACAATTTTAAAAAGGATTTTCACTGCTCCATTTTCAGAAGAACAAAGTGAGTGTGAAAATATGATGAATACTATTCATGTCATGTCATGAATAATCATGTAAGTAATACAGTAGATATATAGCAAGACCTATACATAGAACATCATTGTCTATTACACAATAGCTGCATGAACTATACAGTGGTTATTATAAAGGCAATAGAATGCAGCAATTAAAATGACAAACTGCAAAATGACAATTAATATGTAATTGCTGGGTCCTTGCGGCTTAAGGAATCTAAAGAAGGAAAGTGTGTATATGTGCGGAACAGCTGCGAGTGCGCGGCTTGATATTTTAGTAGCAGTCTGAACATCGTCAAATGCAAATACCCAGCTGCCCTTGTCCCTTTTCTTTCTGCCTTTGTGCCAGTTCCCTCCATCACGCGTCCCTCTGGCTCTCTCCTTGTTAACAGCCAGGCAGAGGAGGTGGAGGGAGAAGTAGCTTGGTGTGGCGTTAGCATAATGCACCAGCCTGCCGGGCTATTTTTAGCTTTACTTTGATGGAGAGGCCCAGCATCGACGTTTTTTCTCTCTTTGCGAGTAGCTATTAATAGAAAGGTCACCCCAGGAGGTGCTCAAGGAGCCGCTGGAGAGCCTGGTGATAGGCAACTGCCAATTGGCTGCAGAAAATCAGGCAACTGTTGACTTTATGAGAGACTTTATGAGAGACACTGCAGATATTGCACGTTATACATACTGTACAACCTAAATGTGTGCATTTGTCATACTGACAATATTGTGCATTGGATAAACCGTTAAGCCTTTTACAAGAATATCTACTATATTGTATTCTATTTTTCTAATTTTATATTTCATATTTCCTCCATTTAATATTTTGTCTATTAGTAATATTATGGCCAAAAATATTATTTCCCGTAAACTTGATTAAACTAGTGACCATGTCAAGGAGGCATTGCAGAAGTGGGTTGGTCGGTCGTAGTGGGCCAGGAGGGAAAGGAGTTGTGTGTATATGTGTGTGGGGGGTGGGGGGAGTCGTGATTTCTTGCCTTTCTGGGGTAGCAACAGCCTGCGTGACGTGGAGGACTGATCAGGGCTCCTGCTGCAGTTTTTTCCACCTCGTGCTGGCGACGCAGTGGACTAAAAATAGCAACAGAGAGGGATCCCCCCATTCCTGGCCCAACCCACTACTCTGCGCTCTGGTGCAGCAGGCCACAATTAAACTGCTGATGTGAGCAAAGCTGCATTACACAAGACCACTTACCCCTGCTGTATTAAAAAAGAACTTGGAATTAATTATGTGTGCCATTATTCCTTCATACAAAATAACAGTAGCAACAGTTTAGCTGTAATATTAATTATTTGTCGATTACGTTCATTAAAATAGTCTTGAAAGGTATTTTTAGCAGGTTTAATCAATGTTACTATCTTGAGAACAGCAAGAAATTATTAAACGCTAACAACGAAATTTGAAATTGTCTTTTTTTAATTCTATAAGCAGTGCACGGTTGTTACATGATTTGTTATACTGTTATCTATTTACAGCCATTTGTTGTCAGGTTATCTGCCTTAAGAATTGATCACCACTGAAACTCAAATCATACCAGATAACCTTTTTTTTTGTTACACAGCCTTTTCTGCCCTCTAGGACTCCTCTACAGCTCTGCTCCTTATTCTAGACACCTCTTACAAGTTTCTTTTATTTTTCTCATTTTTTTACAGCTATGCCAACTAATCATGAGAAAGCTGTAGAGTCATACAGGATTGGCACGTAGGAGTCATTTTATATGTGTCTGCAACCAAACGAAATTTATATTACAAAACACTGATTGAACGGTGGTGCACAAATGATGCGCTGCACAAAAGCAGATCCAGCGGAAAGGGACTATTGATCAAGCTGCAAACGACCAGACACAGTTACTATTTTAAGCACTCAGCAAAAGCAAAATCTGCCCTGCATCACAGTTACATAATGCTACTACAATATGAAAGCCATGGCTGGTACTTTAGGCATGCTGCACCCTCCCTATAGGCTGTTTCAGGCGGTAATATAAACAGAATCACTGCAGTCAAATCAGTTCAAAGAATTCAAGCCACAACAGCACATTACAGTCAGAGTTACACTGTTCTAGCATTATATTAAAATTGCTATTAATTAATTGCAAAACTCTAGTCTGATATAATGTATTGAAAATGATCACTATCTTGTCACATATATCATGTAGTTTGTTATTAAAGCTCAAAACACACCAAACTGAATTCATTACAAAGCATTACACATGAAAACATTGTATTATTACACTCCTAGTTCATGTTTATTAACATAAAGCTCATATACAGACATTTTAATCAAGATGCCAGTGTATCATATTGAACATTTGAGTAATTTTACACTCCTAATATTAATGCGGAATTGTACCTACATATACGCAGCACATATCATTCATTTTGATTTGAAACTGTCAATGTGTTAATGTTGTTCTTTTTTGCTACAATATATACGGTTGTGTTGCTCCTAAAAGAGGCACCCTTTATTTATTAAGGCTATTAACTTGTTTTTTTTTTATTTACAGTCAGTTACAGTGCCCCCTACTGCCACTTTCATTGTTGTGTACTCCCAGCTAAAGCGGCTCCCAAAGCTCTCATTGACAGTATGTTCCCTTTCAAAGAGACACTAACACACATGCAACTACCCATGCACACCTCAGCCGCCTTGCACAGGCCTTTCACATGTGCATTTCAAAGAGATTTCTGAGGTGATTAGATAGAAAAGGAAAGTAATGTCAAAGAAAAAATAAACTGAAAAGTTTTCAAAACCGGTGCTGACAAAACAAAAGAAGAGAGAGAAAACTGAACTTGGTGGACCACCAAAACTGTCACCATCAGGCATTGTCTAAGTCATTAGTAAGAAATTGCAAATTACGAGATGGCCATGCCACAGCCATCCATAGTAATAAGCTTAAGAAAGTATAACTGGCCTCACTCTCGCCCCACCTGCAAGATGTAATCCAGCACTGCCCTAGCTGTCAATACAGAAATGCCAGATACTGTTTTCGTCCAAGTTGAGCTGTCCTATGATATTAGCAGTCTGAAAAGATGCAGTTGTGCTTCATGTGTCTGAAAAGAAGCATTTTATAGCCTTCACCCCTTCAGCCTTTCAGATAGGTAGCACTGTGTGATAGGAGGCAATCTACCTAGTGGTGGGGACTGGCAATGAAAAAAGTATCTTGTTTGAAACCATAATTGAAAGAAAACGGAGGGGTGTAGTGGAAGCATGTTATTAACCTGAGGAGCACCAATGATCCTTGTCCAAAGGAACTGGACATCACCAACCTCACCATTGCCTTCCCACATGAACTTCATCAAAACCTAGGAGGTCTGGCTACTCAGCTAGTGTTCGAGTCAGCTGGGTGATGTTCAGGAAGTTCATCCCCCTCAGTTCACATGCACACAAAGTAGCCTCAAACACCATGGATAATTGCAACTCTGGATACATGCAACATATAGCCTTTAGTCTAGGGATCATAGCTAGCCAACTCCTCTCGACCCTTTGTTTGGTATTGGTGGGTAGCTGGTGGTTAATAGCAATATATAGCTGTTAAGGTGTCTACGTATTTTTTTGCTAGAGATATGTTAAATGACACTGAATAAACTGAATATTTCTTGGACATTTGACATGGCTTTCTTTTGAATGGGTGGTCTAGTGGAAAAAACACATATGTGAGATGAACAGATTCTGAGTCATACAACTTCTTACACAGTGATATAAACAAGTCCCCAAACTAAAGGGACTGGAAGCACACAGTACTGAGTCCAGACTAACCTTGAAACACTAAAGAAATTGCACTATGAAAGTGTTCTTTCTATGTTCCTCTCAGGTTGATGAGGCTGCCAATCTGCACACTCTGTTCCAGCCAGATTCAGGAGGCAAAGAGCAGCTCTATTCCAGCTCTCTGAAAAACAGGCCGAATGCAAGGCCACTGACCCACAGCTCTTAAAGCTTTTACAAGATATACAAAAAGAACATCCAAAAATACACAGCTCTAATGGAGCACCTACATGCAGTGAATTTAAATTATGACCAAATTAAGAGTGTTAAGAATCTAAAAATTCCTCTAAAAATACCCATATATTAGAGATGTATCTTGTTCATATTAAGTTGATATAAATTACTGTATCATTTATTATATCATTTGATATTATGTAAATACTGTTCAGTCACTAAGATAAGTGGAACAAACATTTGCATTCACAAGAAGAGGAGAAGACATTTTATTATGATTTGAATTCGGACGGACACTTATGACTATAGAGATGTTTTGCACATGATGAATTTCATGGTCAACATTCACCAAAAACGCTAACAGGAATTTGTTTTAAAATGTGCAGAAGAGTGTTCTCTTTAACGAATGCGTAATCTTTCCACTGGTTTGTCTTCCTAAAGACCATGTTCCAGGCCTGGACAAGACGGCTTGAAAGCAACCCCTGCAGTTTCCAGACTAAGCTGATCTAGCACCTGTGTTTATCTACTGTGTGTAGCACACACACATTCAGGGCTCCAGTTACGCAGTTGCAGCAGGTCTAAGCTGGATCACTTTAGGTGCTTCCTTCTTCTTCTGACTCATGGATGACTACACTCTGATCATGACCGCTTTGGACACAACATACTTTCGACATCTTTCATTAGAACTAAATCCCCAAATAGGAACAACAGAAAGGTCAATACATTTTCATATAGGTCATAAATTCATAAAGTCAGTAGTTCAAAATATATATAGGCACAAAATTTTACACGGGTTAATAGTTTGGGGACAATAATAAGACTCATCCCAACACTCTGTATCAGAGGCGTGACCACCGGGGGGCTGGGGTGGGCACTGCCCTGCAGAGACAAAATATCTGTCCAATGAAAACTTGTGACAAAAAAAAACATTTGGATTTCAAAACTGAGTTGTTTTCCAATTGGTCTGTTTGAGTAAGGTGGTATCCCTCAGTGCATCCTCCTATAGACAGACAACATGCTGGTCACATTTGTGGGTGTTTCATTCAAAAAGCAACCGTGACATGTGAAAAACCATGAATTTGTGATGTGATAAAAGTGATTAAATATAGTCTAAACCCTAAATATGGACCCAAATATAATCCCAAAATACTTTAATTTCATTTTAAATGCCGCATAATACCGTTCTATGGACTCCACTAATTTTATAGGTTATCGTGGGAGTTATATTCCAAGAATATAGTGAAAAACCACGTTGTTGTGTTTTGGTAAAACAAAAAGCCTATAAATGCCTGTTTTGATAGTGTAAACCCTAAATATGCCCGCAAATATGCTCCCAGAACGCATGTTCAACTCAGTTTAATGCATTACCCTTATAGAAAATGTAAACCCATGTAAACCCAGTTAGTCAATAAATACTCCATCTTAATAGACCCATTCTATCACAATGGTTACTAACAACCAAGACCATGAATACAGAATTGAATTAATATGCATGGCCATGTACACTAAAAGTTAAAAGTGTGAACACACCTTCTCATTCAATGTTTTTTCTTTGTTTTTATTATTTTATACATAGATTAATATTGAAAACAAATACAATTATGAAGGAACACATGGAATTATGTAAAAAAGAGTTAAACAACCAGAATATGTTTTGTAATAAGGTAATGGTGGACTGTTGTTCTCTCTTGACGAAGAACACCTGTTAATTAAATACCATTCTAGGTAGATTCCTTATTTTTCTGATTGAAAAAATGCCAAGAGTGTGCAAAGCTGCCATCAGAGCAATAGATATTAATCTACAATGTAGCCAATAATAAAAACAAAGGAAATCGTTGAATGAGAAGGTGTGTCCAAACTTTTGATTGTTAGTGTATATTGAGTGTTTTACAACTGCTCAGATTTTACAACTGTTAAGAAGTCATAGTAACATTTTGAAATTGTGCCTGTGCAAAAGTATGCAAGCTTGGTTACGGTTGTCCACTGTAATTGGAAGTTGTGTTTTACTGTACAGTACATATTTTTATTCAATAAAAACAAAACATAATAAAAGAATAAAACAAAATGCTCATCTATCTCATGTCCATGAGATATCCAGTGTATCCCTTGTTGGTTAGTAGCCTCTTAACACCACCCCTGTCATGTGCCAATGTTCTCATGTTACTACATTTACGGCATTTACGGCATTTACTATTCTGAGGTTGTTTACAGTTACATCATGTGTTATATTCAGTGTTCAATGGCATGGGGTCTGTCATGTAGCCTTCATGCTGCACGGCCCACATCAGTGACCAGTGTTATGAAGTGTATGTTCCTGAATGCCCCAGGCCTGACTGGTTCAAGCCTGTAATGTTTTGTCCTCACAGCACCAGTCCTCTCTCCCCAATAAAACCCATTTGAGCTGCCCTCCGCTGCTCCTTTCTGGATCGATTTCCCAAACCCAGGTTGCATAAGCTGCACTGCTGCTGGCTTTATGTAAGCTGTTTGCGAGGTTTGCAATGGCCGTGTTCTCCGGCAACGTCCAAACACAGCGGGTGTCAGCACTTCACAGAGGAAACAGTGAGTCCCCCACAGGGCCTGAGCTAGAGTTACACCTGAGATAACATCACATACAGTAAACGCTGACAATACCCCAGATATAAAGTAATGCTTCTGGCTTCAAGGGAATCGTTTTCAATATTCCCACCGAACTGAACTGGAAATATTCTGGAGATTCCCAACAAATTGCATGGAAAAAGTGGCTCAAAGATTGTGGATTTTGTTCTAATACTTTTCCTGCAAGAGACTTCAGATTGATATTCTCAACAAGTTATATTTAAAAAGGATTCTTTTTTTAATCTGGTAAATTTCATGAGGAACACTTTCTATATTTCTATTATAGTGCAAGAAAATCTATGGGATTTTCTAAAATCCCACCAAGATGCCAAGTGTCTTTTTAATAACATGTGGGAAAAAAAAGCTAAAGCAGTCAACAATAGCCCTCACATGCGTGAAAATATCTCACCATGCTTTATTAGTGACAAGATAGGGCTGAAGGTGTGAATTGCCTTGGGTGTAGATGCATAAAATCTCTCATAGCATTACACAATTCTGAGGGTGAGAAGATTCAAAACCTTACATGAGGCAGACGGCTTGGGTGAGGGGTATTATAAAAGGAGATCTGCCACCATGGCACCACCACTAATGGTATAAAAATGTATCAGTGCATCAGTCTGAATGGGGCAACGCATTAAAATGAATTTGATGAAAACTGATAAAAACTGAAGTTATAGGATCTGATTGGCTGAGCCACATACAGAGCCATTAAATATAACGATACAAACTGCGAGAAGGTGTATTTTTTTATGAGTATGGAGTATCTGAAACTCCCTCATTTTGAATAAAATCAAGGTATCTCACTGTCTCAATTGCAATAATCATTAAACAAAAAACATCATGTTTAGAATATGTTAATGTGGTCAAGAAACTTGAACTACTGAACTACTGATGAAGAATGACGTTCACAGATCATTGTAATCATTTCCTGAAATTTTTTAAATGTCACATGATAAACACCACATCAAATGTGCTTTAAAACAGCTGAAAACAGCATGAAACCATCTCCACCACCAACTTCAGCCTTTGGAGTATTTAGCAGATTTTCTATTTGCTTTGGTTTGTATTCTATTCTGTTTCTGGCTCCAGTTTGTTTAATGTTAAGTTAGTGGTTCTGTCCCATGGCTGCCAACCCTAAAGGCTTGCACGCTGTCACACGCATCTTCAGAATCTGACCAAATGGGCTGTGATGTGAAACAGACCTTCATTAAAGTTGTCCTTGTTTTCTGTTTTGTATGTGCTAAAGTGGCTAACTAATGGTTAGCTCTTAAACGCATTATAATAAAATCACTATCATCACTGTTAAAGCACCAATTTACCATGGTTAAACCACATAGATTCCTGATGTGGCTTTATTAGGCTATTTTATTAATTTTATCAATGTTCAACAAAGTCGGAACATATTTTCGACCAAAACAATCTATTTTTAAAGACTAAAATCTAAAAAAAAAATGTTTTTACTGCCTACATTCTACACGATACTCTTACACTACTGTGTAAATTAAATTATAGGAACCAAAGTATAGGGATAACCCTGTTACAGTGAAGTAGATGCATAAAATCTCTCATAGCATTGAGAAAGGGTGAAAGGATTCAAAACCTTACATGAGGCAGACGGCTTGGGTGAGGGGGTGGCAGGGGGTTATAAGAGGAGAAGAAGATCCGCCACAATGGCGCCACCACTAATGGTATAAAAATGTATCAGTGCATCAGTCTGAAGGGGGCAATGCATCAATTTGAAATGGGAATTTTATAAAAACTGAAGTTAGGATCTGATTGGCTGAGCCACATACAGAGCCATTAAATATTTTTCTGAAACTCCCTCATATTTAATGAACCAATGTATCTCACTGCCACAAGTGTCTTATCAGACACTTATACACTGCAATAATCATTAAACAAAAACATGTTTAGAATATGCTTTTAATTCCTTGTTGCTGTAATGGTCCCAATACTTTTGTCCATGTAGTGCAGTTCCATTCAAATGTTTAGTTGAATCGTTGTCAAATTTAGCATTATATATCACTGAGTCAAAGAGATGTAAATGAATCAAACCATACTTCCTATTCCCCTATTCCCACCTCTCACCCAGCCTCTAAAGGAACCTTTGATTTTTTAGATGTCAAACTCAATTAAAAGGCTCAATGCTAACTTCATCACTTTCAGTAATAAGACCTGCTGTGAGGATGAGTGTCTTTGGGGAAACTCCAAAACGGACAGGAATGGAGAACAAAGAGTTTAATGGGATTAGTGAGGCTGATATTCGTAAAGCCTGCCACTTTGTATTAGGAATGGCTAGGCCAACATGGAACGTTATACTCTTCTTAAAAACCTACCGAGGGAACTGGGCAGGTTTTCTTACAGCACTTCATTCTTTTTCTCTCTCCTCTGCTCTCCCAAATCCATAGTAAGAAAAGCGATCACTGGCTATTTTCAGCCCCTGAGACTACAGACAGTGCGCGTCTTTAATATTGCATTAAGCTGCACATTCTCACAATTGAGGGGGAAGAGCCGAGAGGATACTGCGGAAAATGAATGAGATCAGTTCGCTGAGCGGGTTAATAGCTTTAAGAATGGACGTTTACAGAAAATGTCAGGGGCACTAATTATTAGTAGATATTAGAATATCTTTCATTAAATACTTATAACTCACACAAACACAAATACAGCAGTCTGAGGCTGGAAGTAGGTCTCCTTTTTCTCCTGGATGTGTTTCAGTGTTAGATGCGACACCACAGGTGTCAATCACTGAAATGCAACAAGCTGAGCGCATCCTCTGAAAATAAACCAGATCCAAAAGGAGTGAAGGGACGTGGGCAATGCGAATAATAATGAAAACACTGGCAGTCCTCCACAGCCTGGGAGATGGTTTCAATAGAGAATACAAGTAAGCACAAAAGGCTTTATTTTCTTTGCTTTAGGATACGTTTAGGGGGTCAGATGTTATAGTTGAAAAGTGGAAAGGACAAATAAGAATGTGGCTCCCCCTAGTGCTTAAAGATTGCTATCAGATTACCAAGCATTACCAAGAAGAACAATTGACTTTTGAGGAAGAACATTGAACATTTGAGCAAGCACAAATGGCATCCTGTCAATGATTTTCCATGCATGATTTTCTACATATCCTGACCAAGCCTATCTTTACATGGCGCAAGCACAGTAATGGTTGAAATACAGCCATTGGCACATTACCAGATTACAGCATATCAATATACTAAGTGAAGTGAAAGTGACAATCTGGTCATACGTGAACACATCACAGCACACAGTGTGAACAGCACGAAATACTTTTTCATTTGACCCATTCACCAAGTGAAGCAGGGGTCAGCCACGAACACAGCGCCCGGGGAGCAGTGTGTGGGGACGGTACCTTGCTCAGGATACCGCAGAGATGCCTAGCGGTCTTGGGACTTTCTGATCACAGGGCGAATGCCCTAACCACTAGGCTACCAACTGCCCCAACTAGTTAGAGTAGGTCTAAACAACTATATAAAGTAACAGTTCAGCCAAATATCTGATTTATGCAACTATCCCCTTACTGTGATTGCTTCTATAGTTTTGCAATGGAACTGCAATTTTAATGAGCTTAATCAAATGAAAGCTTATGAATTGAAATTATCAAAAGATTGGAAAGTTTAAATGAGGCTGTTATTGCTTCTCATCTACATTACTCTCAGCTCCAATGCAAAACTAAGGAATCAAACTCAAGGCACCAAACATGTCTTGGCAAACTTGAGGTATGGTAGAAACGATGGAAGTGAGATTTTTCTCCAAACTGTTCTTTTTTGCTTACTGTTGCAAAACTGATTTACTGAACTCGAATGAACGAATCAGATGGTGTGCAGCTGGCACCACTTCAACTGTAAAACTACACGTGTGAATGTTCTCACATGTACTAAAGGCTCGGATACATCTGGCCCTCCGCGCGGTCAGCTGTCACACCCACATGCGCTCTCCAGAAATTACATTATTAAGCACGAGCGGCAATGCTGAAATAATGAACCTGATGACACAGCACTGAGGGAAACTGTGTGTAGGAGTTGGAGAGGACGAACAGGGATGGAAAAAATGACAGCGACAGAAAGCACACATTTAATTGCTACTAGGTCAGCCTACCATGTGCCACCACTCATTGGCATTTTAAAAAAATCAGAAACACCTACCATGTAGGTGCACTTAGTAGCTTTAGCCAACTTGCTGTTTCACAATTTATCTGCGCCTCCACTATACATATGGAAAGGGACCAATAAAGTTCTCAGCAAGTGTACAGGGTGTAAAAACCTGATTCACTCCTACAAACACTAAACACACACGCCATCGCTAGAATGACTGATAATGGTCCATCTCCTGAATACGTGCCTAGTGACTGAACAACAATGGTCCCTTGCCATTTAAAGTGCTCCTATATGATTCTTGTCTGATAAATGAACTTTAAGTGCAAATGAGTTTGGCCTGAAATCATTCTTAGACTACAAAACAAGAGTCTAGCAGCTCATGACCTTTTACACCCCAGCTGCTACTTCCTTTAAAATGCAAATAGTGTTTCTGTAATGCATAGAATCAACTCAGGAGGGTCTAGAAAAGGTTTCTTTGTTTTTGTGTAATGTGGGAAAAGTATTAATGCCTCTTGGACTAATCTGTCTAGCCAAGATGCGTTTAAGGGGCCAGGTGTAAATGGAATGTTGATGAATCTGATCTGGATAGTATCAGGATATGTCGTATGAAATGACCGGTGTAAACAGGCTCAAAGTGTCACTCACTTGGCCAACTTCATCTCTATCTGTTGACGGATCTCCTGGCGCTCCTGGTCACTGCGGACAGGGAAGATGTTTCTGTCCTCCAGCTCCTGCTTGCTGGGTCTGTTGCGCAGCTTCACTGCCAGAAGCTCCTTTCTTATCCGCCTCGGCAGTGTTCCTGCAACACACACACAAACACACACACACACACAAACACACACGCACACACACGCGCACACACGCGCACACACGCGCACACACGCGCACACACGCGCACACACGCGCACACACGCGCACACA